>JALXJV020000016.1:10377359-10552359 GCA_024633595.2 Lepomis macrochirus
CTAAATGAAAATAAATTTTGTGCTTTTTAAAACAATTAAAATGTTACCCTACAACTGAGTCAATGTATAAACTCAGCAACCAAAAATCTGTTTTGTGGAGGGACATTGTCAAAAGTATTAAGTGCATCTAGTCCATATTTACACTGCATGCTTAAACGTGTCGAATCGTGCCTGCCACCCACAAGCTATTTTCCACCTGCTGCCCACCTACATCAACAATAGCAAAGCAGAGCCCAAGACAAACACAAACAGACACAACAGAGCGCACATGGTGGCCACGCTCCTCAGATTAACCTTTATCCTCCCTGATGAGACCTGTTGTCTTTACCTGAAGCACTCTGCTCTCAACACAATATGGACACCAAACCGAAACAATGTTAACCTTTTCTTCTACTCACTTTGAGATAATGCTACACAGGTTTTTGTTTGTGGACTAAAGGGATAGGGTTAAAGCGGTGCTCCTGACCTCCAGGTGAAGCCGGGTCTATCCAACAAAAAACATCCAATTTATACTTAAAAGCTCCTGAGGCAACTCAGTGTCCGCAGTAAAACGAGTGTGAATTTCCAAGTCGAGTTTACCGTTGGTGGGGGGCACACATATGCAAAACAAAGCAGAACAATTAGTTAGATACAATATGTGGCAACACTTTATGCTGAACCATATTATCTATTAAAAGAAACAAAGTCTTTGTTGCTTTAATGAGCATCCTAAATGTTCACTTTACTTTCCCATCGCAACTACATCACAACGCTGCAATCAGGGAGAGGGACAGAGATATAGCGAGAGGGGGAGAGGAGAGGAAGGGATCGGGTTTCTCAGCCGCTCTGTACCCTAATCCTGGATTTGGAAACGGGATGAGGAGAACGCAGCTAAGGACAAACACAAGTAATAACAGCACTGACATGGGTTTGGTAGGTGGGGGTGAGCAGCTTGATGGGAAATAGGGGGCCTCATAGGTCGAGAGAGGGGTGGTTAGTTGTAGGTGGGTGGGATATAAATACCTGCAGTAGACAAGGGCTGAAAATTGCTGAGGGTATGACAGACACTGGCTTACCTGCATCTATAATAGAGAAAAAGAGACAGGGACATGCATTGCAGAGGTCCTAATGAGAAAAGCTCAGTAGCTGAGAAACACCTTTGAGCAGATATACCAGTGGTAGTAACTTGAACCTGAAGCTCATCATTATTCATCTCTGGGAGTCTTGACTGAAGGTGCAGATGTGCCTAAAACTGGGAGAGTTCTAGCTGAAGTGCTGACAGCCTTTTCTCTTTGAGAAAAAAAGGTAACTTATCACAGTTTCCTACCTGAATATTCCCAAGTGACTGAAGTGAGAACTATGCTTGACTGAGCCAGGGAAAAAAAGGACAAGTAAAGAAGACAATACCAGAGGTGAAAGAAAACGAGACGCAGCAGGGAGAAAGGCAAGGCAGAACAAGAGAAGGCCAAAGAAGACGAGACAGAGACAGAGGCAAGATAAAGTAAGACTAAACATAAGACACAAGAAAGGAAGACAAGGAAACAGATATCAAGAGGGCAAGACAAGAAAAGATAGAGGACAAGGAAAGTAACAATGGGAGATAAGACCAAATAAAGCAAGAGAGGAAAGAAAAGGAGCCAGTTAAAGGATCACGTCAACCTTCAGTGTACCATAAGGACCATCCAAGAGGGGCCAGAGAAGAATGGCATGCCAGGCGTTCAGTGCCGACTCTTTCACCCCACTTGCAGGAGACTCTCCCTTGCCAATCCTTATGCACCACGCCCCTGCCGGTGACTGCCTGCCAACCACCTCCCATGCTCACACCATGGTTTCTGCAGGTAAACTGGGCTCAAATGCTCTTCTGTCAAACAAGTTTTCTTTTGTGCCATTCTTTCTTTTTGTGTACTATCCCAAATTTGTTCACAAAATAATTGGCTTTCAGAGTTTCAAAGTAAGAGGAGAATGGAAGTTTATGGTGCCTACATGATATGGACCATATCCGATGTAATGTTGACATGATGTGAAATCCTTAGCTGCAAAGGAGGCAGCCATCTATTTCAATCTTCCACTTGAGCCTTTTGAATTTATAAAAGAAAGGCTACTGGCATTGTGCCATTTCTTAATGTGACGAAGAGTAGAATGAGAGCATGCTGCAGGCATTCGTTTATGTTGATTATTGATTTATTATATAAGACGTCTCATGGGTGCTGCAGGGGAGTCATACCTCATGTAGGGCTACAATTTGCTCCTGTAGACCTCTACTTGACCCAATCATGCCGTCCCTGCTGATGCCTCCTTATCAAGATGCAGTTGTGTTCTCAGGAAATTGGGCAGATGAATTGGATTGAAAAATACATTTATTCAAAGCTGATCCAAATGATGTAAATGTATCTAATCAGCTGGTTTAGCCCAGCTGTCTCTACTCAGTGGATAATTGCTTTGAGAATACGTTATCAGTATGACAAACTCCCCAAGGTCTTTTTCACGATGGAGCATTGGGGAGAAAACTTCCAGGGGTTTTAGTGCCTGCTGATTGTTATGGCTTAGAATAGACTGGATTATATCATGCAGAACATTAGTCATACAATACATTTGTATTGAAGTAGGTTAAACATATCTTGTAAATAGATTTTCTACTCAGACAATACTGTACTTTCTGAATTTGAGGATATTGCTTTGCCGCTATAAAATCTTAAATTGGCCTATAATTGTTTTCAGTCCTCCATACCAGAGATTCTAGGAATGAAATGTGGAATGTGGTCGACTAAAGTAGAAGGGGAAAATAAGCAAAATTAATTTATGGCAGAATTGTAGAACATGCGTAATGTTGGTGATGTAACAACTTAGAGTGCATCTTAACAATACCAGTATGCATGCATAAGTGTTTGATGTGAACACCCAGCTGGATAAAAAGATGAATACATGAATAATTATGTAATTAGCAGAGGACATGACCAGAGCAATGTTCAACTATCTTTAAATACACTATTAGTAGAGAAGAACATTCAGAAAAGCAAGTAAGGCAGAGGAGTCCTAATGTAGCTGGGAATCAGTGTCATAATAAATCTAACGATTCAGAACATGTCCTGGTTTATTTCCTTGGTTTTAGAAGCATATGTTTTGGTTTGCCGCTAATTTTGTGTACTTCATAGGTTCATTTCAGACCACTTTTATAGAAGGTTGTGTAAGGTGTGAGATTTGTCACACACGTACAGAGCAATTTTAAGCCATATTAGCATCCAATCACATTGGTCTCTGTTTGGTCTGCACTATCATCAGAGTCATATAGGCCTTCGGTAAAAACTCAGATACTAGCCATCTTTCTCTCTCTCTTTCTGTCTCTCTTATTTCCTTACTGGGCTTTTAGTGGAATGTTTTAGTGTGTGAGCTGCAAACTGCATGTCCATGATGTTTATGGAACACAGTTGTTGTGAAATCAAATTTAAATATATTATTGTGTCGTATGCCAATACATAGCAGCTAGTTTAAAATAGAATTAGTCAAACTCTAGTAAGAACTACTTCAATCTGACCTGTACTCAGATCCTAACTAACACATCTCCCCAGTTCTTTTGTTCTGCGGTCAGATTGTAACCACATTTGTCTCCATCAGTATCATCTGGGCTGTCCCTGGGTCAGTCCTCCAAGCGTCCCACATGCACCTGTCCACCTCGTCCCTCGGCAACTCTCTTGGCAATGGACCCCCGAGCCTACATTACCCAGTCACTCCCTGTCACTACAGCAACCAGCAGGCCACCTATGGCATGATGGCAGGTGAGTGATGGTGATGGTAAAGCTGTAATAAATCTAGTGCTGTTGGTCAACAATTAATCATCATCAATTCTGATAGTCAATCATTTTATTCATTTATTTCAGCAAAAATGCCAAACATCCTCCTCCAGCTTTGACGATGTTCTTCTTTTCTCAGCTTTGAGTTTTGGACTGCTTTTCAGACAAAACATGCAATTTGAAGATGCTATAAGGGTTTTGAGAAACTGACCCTTAATCGCTATTTTCTGACATCTTATAGATTAAACAAATAATTGATACAAATAATTGATGATCTATGGAAATAATGATCAGTTAGAGCAGTGACTGACTCAGAGTATTGCTGAATAAAGTATTACTTAGCAGCTATTACAACTTCAATAATGATAATTGTTATGACAGTATTTGGACAGTAAACAATGGTGCTGATGATGACTGCGGTAATGGTGAGGGTGATATTGATCTGACGCTGACAATGATTATGATTAGGATGAGGCTGATAAAGAGCATGATGGGTGATTTTTTTCAATCCAGCTCAGCATCAAGTCATATTAATCACTGTGTCAACAGTGTAGTTGGATCTTGGGTGCATTTAAATCAAGTCTCAGACTCCACAGTGACTAAATTAATCAGTTAAGTCATGTGTGGACATTATCTGGTCACAATCTCCATACTAACAGTAATGTCATTTATTTAACATACAGGACATACAGGTGTTAACATTGAAGTGTCACATGTGGACAAATAGTCACGTTCAGATTCTTGTAGAGGAGGCAATATTACAATGTCATACTAATTAGAGTTGTAGTTCTCAAGACCAGTCATGGTCTTAAGATCACTTTTTGATGGTCTTGGTCTTGGATCCTTGGACTCGACTGCATTTGTTTTCGTTCTTGTCTCGGACTGGGACATTAAGGACTCAGGATTTTATTTCAAGACAAGTAAAGACCATAACTTTGGGAACATCAATAAATTGCTTTTGCATTGTCTGATTTATTTGTTAACATCCAAACTTTGATTGGCTGTAAAACTTATTGCTTCAAATGCAACCAATAACCCTAAATAAAAAATGTTTTGTTACCTTTAACGACTGTCACCACTTCCGGCGATGGTAAGCGTGGAAAAGGACTGTTGAACAAAGATGCTTGAGTTGATTTCGGCTCTTAGTGTTTGTATGTGGGTGTTTTAATGGGAATGTGGATCTTTCAGATCAATTTGAGAAGTACCTATGACCTCATTCCTCAATCATTTAATGTGGGGCACTGATCTTGATCTTAACTTGGTCTCGCCCTCTCTCGGTCTTGGTCTCGACTTGTTCTCAGCCCCTAAAAGTCTTGGTCTTGTCTCGGTCTCGATGAACTCTGGTCTTGGTCCTGACATGGTCTCGGTTTGGGCGGTCTTGATTACAACACTAATACTAACAATGATGACTATGGTAGAGGTTTAGATGATTATTATTGTGCAGAAAATGACAATTACAAAATACATGGAAATGTCTGTGGTGATTGTGATAATAAAGGCCTCTCTTTCTCTCTGTGTAGCTCAGGAGATGCTCTCTGCCAGTATTTCGCAGACTCGTATCCTGCAGACATGTGGTGTTCCTCACCCTAACATGGTGAGCGGTGCAAACCCATTGCAAGGTAATGATCAGATATGCAGATACGCAGTATCAGTCTGTCACACTCACACACACACACACACACACGCATTCCCTCTCCTCATCAGCAGTTAAACCCAATAAACTGAGTAGACAATTTGTTTATTCCTATTTCATTTAAAATCTGCTACCAGTTAAAATCAATTTCAGACTTGATTACTTCGCCTAACGCTTCAGCTCTTTAGCGCACTTGCTAAACATAACAGTCTGCTGACAGTTTGTCACTTCCTCCCTGTCTTGCAGAGAGAACAGGAACATTAATGCAGATATAGCTATTAGAAAACTGTCAGGAGGAATAGTAATGGTGTTAAGAGATTTTTTATTTTTCAAGGCACAAGTCATCAGTCTTTTAACACCTGACAAAAAATATTGTTGACAGTCAACATTCAGCTCCAAATCAATTGATTAAGTAAAGCAGATTTTGAATGTAATGTAATGTTATGTAAATAACAGTTGCCAAATTCATAATGGCCTATTCAAGTTTGCAACTTTTTATATTAAAGCTAACACACCAGAGTGATGACATCAAGATTGCCAGCATCACTAAGTTGTACTGACATTTTAAAGCTCCTGACATATTTATAACAGGTAAATTAACATGAGATATTTCTGTTTTTCTCTGTGCGCTTCTCACTGGTTTAAAGTGGGTGGAGATTATGTCACTGTACAGGTGTCCTGCATACTAATTCCTATAATGAAAAACTGACAAAAGCGAAATTAAGTTTTGTTGCATTTCTTCATTAAAGAAAGTGTACTTGAACTATCATGAGTTTGTATTTAACCAAGCAGGAGCAAATATAGAACAAAACGAATATGACCTACAAGGTAACCCTGGTGGCACAGAACAATTAACAATTGCAGAGGAAATAAGATTGCTTCTTATGACAGACAAGACTGTTAAAGAGTGAGATTTTAACCACATGAGTGTTGACCCGGCGACCTTTCCTGCAAACGGTCTAATAAAATTGTACGGTCCACAGTGTCAAAGGCCGTCCTGAAACATATTAGGATCCAAATTAAACAGCTGGCCACAGTTATTACTGTCAGGAGGTCATTTGTTACTTTAATGAACTGTCAAGTGACATATTGAAGGTGTAACAAATGTACCAGCCAACTTGTTTGCAGCTTTTGCCTACATCCTTAAAATATAAAGGTAAATGGAATGGGAAGATAATTCTAAATGGTAAAGGGATGTTGCTCAGCTTGAAATGGGGGGTGTATTAACATTTTGAAGACCAGCACATCAAGTGTGCACGTGGTGGAATCCATGTGAAAAATTGCCTCTGTTAAAACCCAATTTGAAACTTGTTCAAAAGTGGTTAACAACAGCACTCAACAGAGGGATATATGGGAGGAAAGGGCAGTGACAGAATAATTAGAATTAAACAGAACTCTGTAATATCATGAACTGGATGAGATGAGGTCAGAAAAGAAATCGTCCCTTTCATTTTTAAAGCTGTACTCGTTATATTAACAATGGATCAAATGACTAATTGTAATGTGAAAGGTGTAGCTTTATGAGTCCACAGAGACTCTGCAGTTCCCTTCGGCTATATAGAGATT
Source organism: Lepomis macrochirus (assembly GCA_024633595.2). Taxonomy (NCBI): domain Eukaryota; kingdom Metazoa; phylum Chordata; class Actinopteri; order Centrarchiformes; family Centrarchidae; genus Lepomis; species Lepomis macrochirus. The sequence goes on from JALXJV020000016.1 coordinate 10,384,326, forward strand.
CTTAGCTTCCTTTAAGTCGTCAGCCTTGTTTTTACAGCCACAGCAGGCAACTGTTTTCAACAAAGACACACTGATAAACCTGATGTACTGTACATTACCTGCCAAAGACAAAATAATACACAGTGGAGCATTTTGCAGCTGAATGGCCAGATATTTTCCTCAGCAGTTGGGTGCTAAAATGAAAGTGAATATGGACTTACAATCATCAGGTGGCCCAAAACAAATGGATGCTAATGTTGCTCCCTATCTGCTGGACATGTAAATAGGCAACTGTTTGCCCATAACAAAGGGCAATAAAACATTACTGGTCTCAGCTTGTTCATCGAGAAAAACAAATATTAATGACAGCAGGAATTAAGTGGTTTGTCAGGTTGTTTGCTTTCTATCTTTGCTTGGCATAAAGCCACTGATGGTGCCACTTTCTAGGGATGGTGCACATGTAAAGCAGCTAGAGGGCCCATGTCCATGTACACATAGGCTGGTGAGTGAGGTGCTTTCACAAACCCACTTAGCCCACATGTGTTTTGAAAGAGACTTGTTGTCCAGTCTGTCTCCAAAGCACACAAACAACTACTGTGTGCACTGCAGCATAGCTGTATGTACACTCCCCAGGGAGCATTGGTGCAGGCATCAGACACGAACAAGGTAAAGTCTTTTCTCTTTCTCCTGCATGTTGAGAGAACAGGATGCCTCCAGATGAATCATCCAGGCCTTAAAAGATGGTCCTAGGGGTAAAGCATTTCCCCCCAAATCTCCCCTCACCAATAGTAAACTACAAGGTGCAGGGAAATGTTTCATAGGGTGCTCACTCTCTTTTCTGATGTTGATGTTACAGTAGTACAGTAGTATCTAAACTGACAGCAATTTAAGAGACATCTGCCATCTAAACTCTATAGAAAGGGCTTTGAAACTAAAGCCCATTATCAGAAGGCAGACATACACTCTAGCCATATTTTACTTCTTAGACATAAGAATATATTTTAAGAGAGTGAATCCAACCTCTCTCCCTGACACCTTCAGTAAAAGAGAAAATAACTGATGCATACTGTTTTGGTGCAGAATCTGCCACATTTCTCTCTAGCTGGTGTATGGATACGAATGAACAATTTGGCGGGTCACTGACATCACCCTTTTCTACACTCCACTTTTGGAAACCCAATCATTTTGTACGCGGGGGTTGTGAGATCTGTTTCTGCATTCATTCTGCATTCCAACGCTGCTGTGGGCTCTCATGCGCAATTTGAATAAGGACTTGTAGGATTGGTTCATCCTGATTGGCTGAGTAGATAGATGTAAACATCACTGATCAAAACTAATAAATGATTAAGCCAACAGGGTCCTGTTAAAGATGAAACCTGTGTCCATATTGATTAGTTTACATTTTTTCATTTAGCTGATGCTTTTATCCAAAGCGACTTACAATTGCTATACATGTCAGAGGTCGCACGCCTCTGGAGCAATTAGGGGTTGAGTGTCTTGCTCAGGGACACATAGATGGGTCACAGTGGGGAATTGAACTCAGGTCTCTCACACTAAAGGCATGTGTTTTATCCATCACCAGCCCTTCCCCTTTAGTTAGTTTGGGAAGTTTGGCAGACACGTTCTAATATTTAGTTCACTGTCATTAATATAAATGGGGTGTACAAAGTATTACAGATGGTATAGCAATAATACAATGTATTGATCTAACTCAGTTAGTTTTAGCTAAGTGCACATAATGAACTGGTAGTGTATAGCCATTACATTGCAACCTCCTGTAATAGTATCTCTGATAAATATTATGTGAAGATAGAAACAGACATACAGTATATATCTCAAATCACTGGATCTAAAAATTCAGGTATTGCAGCTGTTCAACAGAGTTTGCACTGCACTACAACCCTACTAACACAAGAGGGGAGTGTTACATTGCTCTTCTTAGATACAGTTTGATCAATGTTGATACTATCAAAAGCAACCAATCTTCATAGGATAGTTCAGAGTGGAAGGAAGAAAACATTTGGTTGTCAGACAAATTAAAATTGTAATCACAAATTAAGTATTGCCTATTGTCTGCTCATACAGTATGTAATTTGATTGATTAAACTGTTTACTGTAGATATGCAAAGAGTTGATGCATTTACAAGCATCCTATTCCAAATCACAATTGGTCATCCACCCATCTGGTACTCTGGCAGTAATCTGTTATTAATGATACAATAAAATGTTGATTTGCAGCAACCGCCACAAGCTCCACTGTAGTCTGAGGTGTGTATGACAAAACATGGTTGTGCAATTTTTATTTCTACTGAACAGAGGCCTTTTAAAACAAAGAAGTGAACTCAGCTTTGCGTGGCAACACTGAAGCCAAGGATAAAGCATTCTGGCAAAAAATGTGAATAGGTTTGTGTAGGTCTGCAGAGCTAAATATCTGGAATTTATAATGGTAAGGCACAGGCCTATTCATCTAAACACCTTAAAATTATTTGAGCCCTACATGAGGTTTAGCAAGTGGTTTCCTCACTCACACACTCACAAAATTAAAAATTGGACCCTACTATTCTTAGTTTAGAGTGTCTTGGAGGAATATCAAATCTTTTGCTGAAGAAATAAAGGCTCTCAGGACACTTGGGGGAATGGTGGCCATGGTGCTTTCAGAATCCTTCTGACCGTCTGAGGGTCTCCCTTGTGACTCTTGCCGACACATTTCCCTCTCTCAACCTATGTCTTTCTTTCTGCACCCCCATACCCACACCCCAACTTCCAGGTTCTCTTACTCCTTGTTTGTACAAGTTTCCGGATCATGGTCTTAGCAGTGGTTCCTGTGCATTAAGCCATGGTTTCTCCTCACTGCCCTCGGCCTTCCTCTCGACTGATGAGGTCCCTGGTGGTCCCGGTGTTTTAGAGATGAAAACTGACGCCCAAAGAAAAAGCATGCGGGACCCAGAAGATGCCCCTGCCATGGACTCCCCTCAGATACGAGAGCTGGAGATGTTTGCCAATGACTTCAAAATACGGAGGATCAAACTTGGTGAGTATTATTACTAAAATGATGATGATGATGATGATGATGATGATGATGATGATGATGATGATGATGATAGCTGAAAATGACCCCAAATCACTATCCAACTGCACCAGTCAGATACCTTACCACAAATGTTTGCCCTGCTGCTTCTCTGCTTCTGTGAATTCTATTTTTTAAAATCTATTTTTGTTTCATTTTGACCTCGAGGCTACACGCAGACTAATGTAGGCGAGGCTCTTGCTGCAGTGCATGGCTCAGAGTTCAGCCAGACCACCATTTGCCGCTTTGAAAATCTGCAGCTGAGCTTCAAGAACGCCTGCAAACTCAAGGCCATTCTTGCTAAATGGCTCGATGAAGCTGAGCTGGCAGGAGGTGAGTCACATATGTTCACTCCACTTCACGAACCAGCATTATTAGAGCATTTATTCAAAGGTAATCTTTACGTGGATATCTCATCTGAATGGGCTAAATGCACATTTGATTTAGTGTGATAGGACCTGCTAAAAATACCGATACTATAGCCATGCTTTCTATTTAACACTGGCTTGTACATCATCTCAGAGAGGGTTTCCTAACCTTTTTGCCTTATGACCCCTTAAAAAATTTACCAACATCTTTCCATGACCCGTCATCACATCGCAAACAGCAGAGTAATTTTCTCTTGTCAGATTGTTTCATTTGAATATCCTTTGGTGGAAATTTAAAAACTATCTAAGAGGAAAGAAAAGATTTAAGGAAAACTCTAACAAAAATGTATTTTGTGCAGTAGAAATGTGTTATTTCTACTTTCCTATTCTGTTGCTCACCTTCTGACCCCTCGGGTTTATCTTGTGACCCCTTGGACAATTTGTGTAAAAATATGTTAACGGTTGGTGTAGTAGATTTTGTGTGAGACATGTATTTATTTCAAAGGCTATAGTTCAGATTATCACTCATTCTAATAATACTTGGGCATTTGGTCGGCAGTCAGTAGGAAAGTTAGTCAACTTACTTCTTCTAATTAACAATAACCACAAGCATATTAAAATAACAACATTTTCTGTTCCTTTCCTGCAGCCTTGTACAATGATAAAATAGGAATGAATGAACGGAAGAGGAAAAGGAGAACAACTATCAGGTATCAACTGTAATGAGAAAAGAATCAATGCTATAAATTGATGTTCAGTTTCATAGAGTTCATCCTCTCTTCTCTTCTCCCTGTTCCCCACTGCAGCCTGGGAGCTAAAGAGGCTCTGGAGCGCAGCTTTGTGGAAAAAAGTAAGCCATCCTCCCAGGAAATAGCCCGGATAGCCAAAGGCCTCCATCTGGAGAAGGAGGTGGTCAGGGTGTGGTTCTGCAACAGACGCCAAAGAGAGAAACGGGTCAAAACCAGCCTCAACCTCAGCGCCTGTTTGACCAAAATCAGTCCAAACTGCATTGCACAGATGAGTAAAACACAAAGGCCGATGACATAACTTAAGGTTCAGCCAGAGAGTGACGAAATGTATGGGGGTGATTGTTATGTTATATGTATGGGGCTGATTGTTATGTTATATGTATGATGCTTTGGCAATATTGTTCTACAGTCATGCCAATAAAGCAAATTGAATTGAATTGAGTGTCAGTTCACCTCTAGCCCAAAATGGAAATGGGGACTACAATCACCCTGCATTAGGCAGCCTCTGATGTGCTTAAAAAAATTTCATCCAGTTAAAATTCAGATAAGAATTTATATTCTATGGTGGTCACTGAGTAATTGTCAGCAAATGTTTGTTTAATGGCAATGTGCACCAGTTTTCTTAATGCCATTTTAACGTTTGCTGGTTTTTATAATTTACTTGAAAGGAAATGTACAGTATTTTAATCAGCAAGTCACTTTTCTTTTTCGAAGTCGAAACTGTTAAGACAAAAGGTTTTCATTATTATAATGCGCTAGTTGCAAGCGGTGTCTACCAGATGTGACATTTTAATGTACTGAATCTTGACTGTGCCTTGTTTGTTGATGGTATATTAATTACACAGACCAAATATAATGTAATCCATCAGCACTAAGTGTGCAGATGAGTACTCATACAGATCAGCCCTGTGCCTTTCCAAAACCACACATTAGCAATACTTTCCTTCACTTTGCTCTTATTGTTTCTTGTCCTTTGTATTGTAATTGTATGTGTTATTGCATTTGTGATTAGAGCTGATGCCTCTGTGACCTCTCATTAATTACTTGTCATGTGAAAAATGTTTTTTTTATTTAAGCCATGGTTTAAAAAAAGTAATATATTTAAAGTTTCACAGCAACCTATTTATTTGAGCTCTAATATATTATGTTGATCTACTTTACTGAGTGCTCTCTCTGATTTATGGTTTAAAGTCAGGGATATCAGATATGTGAAACTTTTTTTGACATTTTTGTCAGCAAATGGATCTGAGGTCTGCTGTTTCCCTGTTGTGTAAGATAGATTTCATTTTTCATGTTTTTTGGATTGCTGTGCTTTTGTTGTTGCTGCCTTGACAAAGTGTCACACGAAGAGGAACTTCAGCCAGTCACACGACTCTGACCTGGTTAGCATGATTCATGTGAAACGTCTAAAGTGAAGAAACAAGCCAACTTCCCTCTCAGAAAAAATCTAGGATTTTATACTTGACATACATCAGGTACCATTAATTGGTGCCTGGAAGAGATGGAAATTAGATTGTCATGTTAATATAGTGCTAAGAATGTCAGGCTGTGTAAGAATGTATTGTAAAATGACAGATATGAAGTGCCTTTATTCAACTTGATTGAAAATATCCAGTAAATATGCCAAAGACATAGCGGGTTAGTAAGAAAATTTGTGCTTATACTGAGTAATTCTGTTGCCAGATATTGAAAGGTAAATCAGTTTAATTATTCGCTGACAATAAAAGAGCTTGGTGCCATGACGAGCTACATGTACTATCACTCATTTTTACTATATACACTGTCCTATGAATACATACATTAGGAGAGAGCCTGGTCACGTGTACAGCACAAACTGTACAGTTCATGGCTGTGTCGCTGCAGATTCATAAATGAAAATCTTAACTTAGAAACAAGCAGCTCCCACTGTGATTCATGTAGAGCTGTCTAACTGGAGTGCTGTCAGGGGAAATAGATGCAGCGGGGTCATCGGCTACCAACACATTTTTTGATGCTGTATGGTGGAAAGTTAAAGGCAGGGTATGCTGAATAGGACAGATAATAAGAAGCCTCTTAGTGCTGAGCTCACAGTTGCCTAAAGCCTAAATGTGGCTGCTCTTCAAGATACACTTGCTTAATTTAAAATGACTCTTGGTACTTTTCTTCACTGTGTTTAATTTTAACAATATGCTAACAACTAATCAGTTTTCCTTACCTCTGAATGCAAATACCAGATGCATTACTAAACAAATTTGCATAAGTAAATGTAAAATAAACAATCTTGTACCATGTAATGCTCAAATCTGAGTCAGTTTGTATTCTGGTGTCTTGTGCTTTAAGGATCTTACTGGTGATTTTGCACGTTTTTCTCCTATTTCCTACAAATCACGTACACTTTACATCACAGCTAATGCTTTTACAGCAACCATGGTGTTTTTTTATACATTTGGATGTATTTTTCTACCATTACCCGCCTCAATTGACATCTATCTAATTCTGATATAAAAATGATGATACAAAAATCTATTAACAGGCTCTTGATTTTGCAGTTTCATTGCGATTTTAAAAGTCTGCACGGCTTTACTCTGATGATGTCACTTTAACAAAAATAAATGCTGATTTTATGTTCGTTGTGAAGAGTCTGCAATTCACATGTAAATGAATGCGAGTTTAATTTCATATGAATATCTAGAATCAAACAGCATGAATTGAAAATCGGTCTGTAGAAATGTAAAGTATACATAAGTTCTAGTTAACTTGCAAAAACACTGGTATGGTCCAATAATGGGAAAAACATATCAGAGGCTTACCAAACTGTACCTGAAGAAACTTTATTACTTATAAAAGCCATAAACCCTTTACAGAGTCACTTTATAATGACTGAATCAAATAGGAGTATGCATACACCTTTTAGAAAGTATGGAAATTTCCTAACCATGAAACTGCACTCAAACATTGTCAAAATCTGTTAGAACATTGTTTCCACTCACAATCACAAAAGACTGTAGGAAAGGTAGAGGAAAGAATGATTTACAAAAAAAAAAAAAAAAATCAATGAATTATGTTTCATAAATGTCAGATACATGCAAGACTGAAAACATTTTCAATTTGTTTTGGCAATGGGAATCTATATGGGAACAGACAGAGATGGAGAAAGACAGAGAAAGAAATATTATGTCTCTGTCACTCTCCTGAAGCTGGCTGACATTAACAACATTGTACAGAGGAGTGCCTCAGCTCTGAAGAAGAGGAAACATCTCTTGGATCACAGTATCATTTTAGCAAACCCTTCAATCATTTTGTTGCTGTAGTGTGCGTGTATGTTTGTGAATGAGGCAGCTTCAAATAACAAATGACAGTAACTGCACAGCAGCTGAAAGAGAAGAGGGACTGTAGGACCACCGTAAATCCAATGTCCAATATAGGAGAAAAACATACAGAAAGATACATAATCAGATAGCAAACATCAACTAATGAAGTCAAAAACAAAAATACCCACCTCACTTGATAACCCAGTAGTATCACAATCGATTCAAAACTCTTTGATATGCCAGTCTTTCATTAGTCCTAATATTTGTTTGATTAAGCTTTATCACACAACCTATACAGCATCACAACTTCATTGGTGCTAATTAAATGCTTGCCCTCAAATCAATCCATCTCACCACCTCATGCATTTCACTGAAGTAAAATGAAGGCCTTAAGCCATAGCCCAAAGGCATCAGTGTCAGTTACATAGTTCTCATGCATATGTTTGTCTGAGTTACATCATCTCCAGTATCTATGGTAGCGTACCGTTAAAAACACGATCATTAATTAGCTAGTTGACCGGCTGTGTGACAATGTCTGTTCTCCCTTTCACTTGCATGGCTAAGTAACTGTGTTCCGTCTCTTGACACCCCAGGATATTTTACCCACATAGCAATGAAATACATGTACACAGACTTGATGGTAGTTTGACTTATAGGAAGTGAATCAGATGGGCAACAATGACAGCAGGTAAACATGGGGAAGTGACGAAAATACAAGTTCCATCTGGTTACTGACGACCCCTAAGCTCTTTTTAATTATCATGTTCTACTCGTTTAAACTTGCTGGAGAAAGACCATCCATCTTCAGTCACGTAAAAGCTGATAGATTATATAACTAACTCAAGTCTGGCCCAAACATCAGATGGGAACAGCCAAGGTCACATATACTGTAGCCCTTATAAAGACAGAGATGGGTGGTAAACAACAGTGTAGGTGGTTCAGATCTCTTTAGGTGAAGCATCCATTATTAGTTGACTAATGTGGCTGTGGCCACTCCCGTGTCATAATAAATATTATTTTCGCATAAATAGCTGTTCTGCCCTAATGATCTGTAAGGCAACCTGTTGAAGAATGCATGAATATATGTTAATATACATCTGTCTGCCTGCATGTCTTCGAATGTCTAAGTGTGTGTGTGTGTGTGTGTGTGCCCTTTGTTACACCTGTAGCACTTGAACGATGACAAAAAAACAATGCATCTGACAGAGTCTGTATCAATAAGTACTAATGTTGCACAGGTTTATAATGTGAACATTAATACAAAGGAGACAATTAATCCACTCCCAGGGCTCGGAGCTGCCTCTCGATCTCGTCGTCAGAGATGGTGGCTTGTTTGGAGGAGGCGGCGCTGGGAAGACTCTTTCCTGCAGCTGGAGCTTTCACCATCTGGAAACGCACACGAGCAGAAAAATCCCATTACCAGGCACACTCAATTCAAACTCACACATAATCACAAAGCATGGTCTTTGTTGTGTTTGTCATGTAAAGCAGTCTGCAGCTCCACAGCTCCAAATGTAAAAGATCTGTAAATGTTATTGTCAATTATATTGGAAAACTATTAACTCCATAAAACAATCCATACTGAATATTGTGACAGCCGTCTTGACATCGAAATTGGGCTGCCCTTTTAGAAGAGAAGCAGGAAGGGCATCACTGATTATTACCTTTGCCTGCTGCTCCTCAGCTACATAAGCTGGTGGATTCATTTAGTTTGTCTCTTTCCCTCCCTGGATGTGGGGTTTGTTGTTTGGTTTTTCCTTGTGTTTTTTTTTGTTCATTACACTCTGAAACACGCAGGATACTACTGATGTTACTGATTTACATTGCCATTGTTTAACTAAAAAGCCATGTGTTGTCCTCTCCTTTGAGCAGGGCTTTGACAATGTACTTTGTGAGGTCTCATTAAAAAATTACAGCAGACCACCTCAGCTTTAATGGAAATGGGTGTCGATTACATAAGCATTATTTTTTACAGCATAATCATCCTTCATTTGTAAGAAGAAAAAAAACAGCCTGAAGTTGTAAGAAATCACTTAAAATTGTTTAATCTCTCCTCTGAAAGTATGACTTTCCGGTTTGGTCTGGTTAATTGTCAAATATTTTCAGTGCTGCAACCTTTTTAAAGGCAAACTTTGCCATTTTTTTGCAAGCTTTCTATCATTACAAAGTAGGTAGTATATGCAAATAAACAATGGTTAACTTTCCTTTGTATTGCCTGCACCCAGAGCTTCTCATTTATTTACCGGGAAAAGTCATCCGTGTGACGCGTTTCTTTTGCCAGCTCTAGGGCTGTTGTTTGAGCTACAAATTGAGGCTTAGCACGTGATCTGCCCCAGTTTGTTCCCCGGAAGTGCTATTAGAGTTTAGCTTAACATTAGTAGCTCTGAGTGGATGTTTGTATGAGTGGGGAAGTGCAAAGGGGGATTTTATTTTCTCTGTAATGTATAGCCAATTTCAAAAATATTTGCATCTTTCTACTGCATAGACAGCCCAGTATTATTAATACAGCCTCTTCCAGCCGGGAGAAATATCCCTTTAAGGCTTTTTAACTGGTATTATACAAGTGTTGCAACAATATGGCACTCACCACCAAAAGCCACAATTAAATTCTGTGGATCTCAATTCAAACTACTAATAAATACTTAAAACCATTTTATGTTTAACAATAATTCCACTTAATATGACAACACATATGGTTGCTAATATTCTTACATTAGTTTCTCCCAAACTACTATAGTTTATGAGACTTGTAAGTTCCTTTCAGCTTTATGGTTGAAGCTTTTATTTATTTGCTTTTCTAAGAAAGTGCATGATACGAGGACATTTAGAGAATTATCTGCTCGGCCTTTTACTGTGAGCAGGAAATAAATACCCTCCTCCTCATCCAAAATACAAACACAGTTTTGCAGGTTTTTTTATGAAGTTTGCCTGATTGTTCTCTCCAGCTGTGGGCTTGTTTATGGGACAATTGGTGGGTTTGTACATTGTGTTATCAGAGGTAATAACTCATGAAGCCCCCAGGGGAGACAGACACACAGCAGATGGGCAGCCCAGCAGTTCCACAGACTACGGTATATGGGAGCTAGAAGAGCTGAGGGCTAGCCCCACCATGTGGCAGCTGGAACACATTTTAACAGTGGAGTAAAAGCCATGTGGAACACTATTGTTCAGTTCATGTAGCTAGGGGATGTGCACTCCATTAAGACTCATTACATGTGTAAAATGTGTGATAAAACTTTGTTTTAACTTCTAAACTACTGAAATATAGAAGACAGTTCTGAAACAGGTATTGCCAATGGGCACGTGTTTTCTAACAATATGTAATATAAAGTTAAAGTAAGGTCAGTGGTAGTTTCACTCTCTCTCATTTTGAATTGCTTACCTTTCCTGAGATCTCAATGCCGATCTCATCCAGAACCTGGTTGACAATGTCCTGAGATTCTTCTTCATCCCCAGACTCATCAAATATGTCATCCAAAGTGTCGTTGACTGGACAGATAGTGAGACAGGGAAGGAATAGATGAAGACAGACAGGTCAATTAAGTACAAGTCAAAGACATTGATTTTCAGTCACAGTTTGGACTTTACTGTGAGATAGCTAAGCTGTGTGAAGGCTTGTCTGTTGGCATTTACACTTTAAATTACAAAAAGAAATTCTGTCTATTTACATATCACAAGCAAACTTTCATATTTCTCTTCCCCTCAGCAAAACACAGGCCTCAACAAACACGTCCCTCCTTACACCATTCGCAAAAATCCTGACAATCTGGTTATGGCAAACCTATAAATGCTGGTGCCATTTGTGCATTATGTGTCCTTACTCATGTCCTCGGTCATGCCCATCTTCATGTTCTCCTTCTGGAAGTCCTGCATGGTCTTCAGGGTTTTCTCTGGATCCATCTTTTTATTGACCGCTTGCATTGTCTGTACACATTATTAAAAGACAGTTAAATTAACAAGTTAAGCTGGTACTGAGAAGCAACACATTGCAAGAGCTGCAAAAGGGATGTAGCAAATTAGCAAGACTTTCATTACAGACCGTTTTTGAAATTCCCTTGTTAGTTCTTACACGGTGGTAAAATATGTGCAAAAAACTAAATTATCTGATTTACATGGTCATCATATATAGGCGTTTCATTTAGGGCTGCAACTAACGTTTATCTTAATTTTCAATAAATCTGACAAATTAATTAATTAATTAACTAATGAATTAATTTTCTCTAGTTGAGTCTATAAAATATCAGAAAATTGAGAAAGTGTCGATCATAATCGTTGCAGCTCTACCTTCATTCTCACAAAAAAAAATACTCCAATTACCTTTCATATCACAGACAAGGCAGTTTCCCAAGAAGAAAATTCCAGATTATGTCTGCACAAATCAGTTTGTCCCCAAATATTACATTGAAAACAAGTTTTAGAAGACAACCTCACCATTCATTAACATATTAGGGTAATAGAAGTACTAAAAAACACAGACTTTCTCACAAATTATGAGTCTCCTTCCTTCCTGTGAAAGATCAGCACAAATGTGGCTTGCTTCCACAGCTGAGCCTGACGCAACAGATAAGAGATGTCCCTGTCCCCGCTTTACTGTCGCTGGCATGCTGTTCTAAACCATGTTTACCCTTTGATCCTAATACTGTGGGAGGAAAGTGCTGCACTATTCATTGATTAAACTGGAAAATCAAGGAACAGCTGTGTGTAAGTATAAGCAAATAACCCTAATATCTAGAATAAAAATGATTAACACACACTCGCTCTCTCTCTCTCTCTCAGACAGACACACACACACACACACACACTCACCTCATCACACTCCATTAATCTGAAGCCTAATTATATTTGACCTGTCTATGTTTGCTAAGTCTCTCACTCTGTACAGTGCATCGCTCCTGGCCAATTATTACATCTCACACTTCATTTACAACAACACCATGAGGCTTTGCTTTAAACATGAACAGATCCCACATTAATACTTTAATTACAACACTAAAATATTGATATGAGTAAACCCCCAAAACTAGTTCATATGCAAAACAGAAACGCACCCAACTTTTCTAACAGTGAGTTGAATATAGTTGAAATCAAATGTTCAATCGAGGTGTGGGCAAAATAATGCAACAAAGAAGTTCTTATGGTATTGTTAGATAAGCGCATCCTTTGTATCTGTTGGGTAGGTACAGTTTTCTTTAGCAAAAAGATGAATATGAAGCTGTGTAAATAATAAACCCAGAGACAATAACCTCAGCAGCCTGTGTTGGTTGTTATACAGTGTGTTGCTTTTTACAATTGGCTTGTATTGAAGTATGCACTAAACATTTAAATATCTTTAAAACCTGGCCTCACACCAGTTGAACTGAAGGACAGGTTCCAGGTTCTTACCTTGGCTGTGGTGGACATGGCGCCAGCCATCTTCATTTGGGAGTTCATGACCTTTGTCTGCGTAGACATGGAGGTGACTTTGGAGCTGACGGCATATGTGCGGTTCTTCTGCTTCCTCAGCTGGACCAACTGCTTGGCGAGAATCTTGCAGGCCTCCTTGTTACCACTCCTCGCCATTTTCTTGATTTCGGCCTCCTGGAAGGGAAGAGAATTTGGGACATAAGAATACTTGATTGACATTAATAACATTCTTCAGCTGTGTTTGAATTGTAGTATACAATGTCAGTATGCAAACTTAGCAAATTAGTGAGAGTATGCAGAAAGTATGAATGAACATACAAACAGAGGTGTGCAACCTCTGACATATATAGCAATTGTGAGTCACTTTGGATAAAAATGTCAGCTAAATGAGTAGCATGTAAAATATAAACGTAAATATTACAGAATGGTATTAGGTAACAAAAATAAGCAGACGAAGCAGCCACTAAAAGCTCCAAATTCTAATTTAACTACATTGTAGATATCTGGAACAAATCCATTAATATCTACTGAATCTCCTGGTTTCATGGGTAAGTAAGTCATCTGCAAAAATAAGCATTATGTTTAGAGATAATGGTCCAGCATATAAGCGTGTAAATTTAGAAGAATAAAAGGTTTAGTGCTGCACACATTGCAGATTGCAGCTGTAGTGGAGCAGCTACCTTACACGATAGATAAATTTTTTCCAAAGTAATGTTCCACCAATGTTCCATATGTTTCACCAATACATAATGCTTAACCATGTCAAAAGCCACATTTACATCTTGGAAAATCAGGATGGAATAATCAGCAGCCTCGTCAACTGCAAGAAGATTACTCGTGACCCAGAAGACCAGTGCCGGTGCCCTAGAGGATAGTGATTGGGAAAACAACATCAATTTCACTTTTTGAAGGGTCCATCAGTCGGTTTCGCCATCTTAGTTCCAGGACTCTAGAGGGTCTTTGTCGAGTAGGTTCTGTAATCATGTAAATATATTACCTGTGCTGCTACTGATCTTGTGACCTTAAAAGTGCTGCTAACACGAATTCCTCTGACTGTCTGTGCCATATAACACATAATACACAAATGCATACCCACAGACAAGTACTCGTGCACGCATACGCATAAGTGTATGTATTGATAAACAAACAGAAACGTATCCCAAATACGTATGCTCCCGAGAGACCAGTGTGTTTGCAAATATAGACATAGTAAATAAAGTCATCTGGATCAGACCTTACACACCGGCAAGCAGATTCAATGCTTTCAGCTTTGGTAAACATCAGAAAATAAACTGATGCCCACAGGGATCCTTAGTGTAGGCATGAGCGTGTGTGAGCATCCCAAGAGACGAGAGTGGAGCTCCAGGTTACAGTGGGCTAGCCAGGCCTCTCAGCTCTTTTACGTACAACAGCCGCAGTTTATTTCTCATGTGAGGGCTAAAAGCATCTTCAGGAAATAACAATCAATTATTAATCGTTGATGAAGCAACAGACATTCCCCACTCAGCTCAGTGTCTCGATTTCGTTCTTACACACAGCACACACACACACACTCACTCACTCACTCAGACACAGGTGCATTAGGTTCAGTCTGTCTTTGCCTGCTTGTGCACAGAAAAAAAAATCAAATTAATGCGATGGAAAACAAAACAATGCAGAGCTGTGTGAGGAATATAACACACACAATGACAAATATACATAATGTCTTATTTACTGCCCTGTCAGAAAAGGAGGAACGGGGTGAAGGGGAGGGATGGATAGACAGTGCTCGCCTAGACATGAAGGAATAGAGCACACACATGTGAGGCTGTTAGGCTTTGCCTGGTAGGGAATCTTCTTAAGAACTTCAAACGCAGACACTTTTTAAGGCGTTACATTTACATTTAGCAATATACATTACTTTGCAATGTAAGTTTTCTTGACATGTCTGTTTCAATTAACTTTGTAATGTATTAAGTCCTAAAAAAAAACTACATGGAAAATAAACAACTAGGCTTAAAATGTACTTTGATTTTTTTTGTGTGTATGTGTGTGTGTGTGTGTGAGAGGGGGGGGACTCCACCTTGTGGCATTTCTCTGCCGTATTTGCATGTGTGCTGTGCGTACGCTCATATTTGAAGCACGCATGGTGGTGTTGGCAGGGGGCAGCAGACATGATTGTACTAAACTGCTATAGGCCATTTCCATTTCTTAGCAAAAAATCTTTTATTCTGAACGAGCAAAATAGCTTTTAAAAAAACTTGACTAATTAGCGAAAAGCATTAATGAGGAATAAAAATCTGGTTCCCCAGGGAGGTAATTATGTCCTGTATGATATTTACTTAATACAACAGAGGGGAGAGGACACAGGCGTCTTCTTTCATCTTTCAGAGAGGGGAAATGTTAGTGCGTCTGTGAATATAGCCTTGTCGTACAACTCTGTGAGTGTGTGTGTGTGTGTGTGTGTGTGTGTGTGTGTGTGTGTGTGTGTGTGTGTGTGAGTGAGAGAGAGAGAGACAGAGCGAGAGAGAGAGAATAGCCTCACTTGCCTGAAGCAAAGCCACCTCACAACATCATTATTGTCTATTCATTTAGACCCATTAGCCAATAAGGCTTAATCCCAGATTGTAGGAAGTGTGTGTGCATGTGTGCTAAAAAAGCAGTGGGGGGTCTTAATAAAGCATTGATGCAATATGTAGAAATCTATGGGAAATGCTTTGCGTAGGGATACTTTTGGTCCCCAGACTCTTTATGTGTGTGTGTGTGTGTGTGTGGTCCCACCATTTGTTTCTCTTGTTTCTCCAGCGCTGCTCTGTCCCTGGTGATCTGTCTCTGAGTGCCACGGAGCTCCTTAGACTGCTCCTTGATTATATCTTGGGCACGAGACAGAAAGGAAGAAAGATCAGTTCATACTTCATAAAAGCTAAAACACAGAGACAATTATAAAACCCATGTGCCTTTCTAAGTTACCAAAATGTGAACATACTCTCTCTGACTTCCTGTAATTACATGAGTTTTCTCTTTGAATTTATCAAATAAGGAGAGTCAAGTTAAAACACTTGGTCAAAATTCTCCCCTTTACTCAGCCCTCGGTTTGTAATGACCCTCCCTAAAAAAAAAAAAAATACTACTAAAGCAAAGTGCCATGAGAAGTAGAGGTAAGATAACTCCAGTCTGAAAATCTGGCATCCTTCATGGGCTTGCATAGTCTACATAATCAGAAGATGACAGCTGAACAGAAAGCGCAAATAAAGGCCAGCAGCAAGAATATTTTTCTTCTTCTGTGTTAACTTCTGCACTGCCCTCTACCATTTCTTCTTTTTTTATTCTCAGGGAATTATAGGTGAAGTGGTAAAAACTGGACCATAAAACCAGTAAAGATGATCAAGTTTTCACTGCATTTCTTGTGCCATGCAGTTAGAAAGGGGCAGGATCCATGTCAGCTGCACAGCTTTGGAAGAAATCTAAAACATCTATTCAGCGACTTAAGGTTGGGCACATTGAGAACGCTTACTGACACACCGCCAGTTGTGGAAGTGCCTGGGCAGCTCACACCAATATTGAGTCAGCTCTCAACCACCCACACAAAGTGGCATCATGTGAGATTATAATGAATGACCCTGAAGTCACACATTCATATATGACTTCTGAGTGAGGTACAACCAAACACACACAACCTTCAAGGGAAAGAAAACAAATATACATGCAGTTGTGTTTTCAGTTAACACTCTATTGTAGATTTGGCACTAAAATATCTGATATATTTTATTTACATCTGCTTTATTTAACAGATTCAGTCAAACTCAATCTTCGAATTAAATAAATGTCCAGGATAACTAGATAGATTAAATAATAAATTTATCAAGAAAAGTCAGTTTTACTTAACATGTAGCCCAAAATAACAACCCTTAGAAAGACCAACGGAGGAGGGATGGACAAATGGCAATAGATGAGTACAGAAGAACACAAGAACTTACAGGTTTATTTTCATCATTTATGTTAAGAACTGAATCAATTTCTTAACAATTGATTCAGCTCTATTTTCATAAGTTGCAGTACAGTATAATAGGAAATTTAATTTTGGAGATAAAAGCAAACCACTGCCAAAAAATGCTTATTCTTCAAAAGTTCATAAGTTCAAAACTTGGTCAAGATATGTACGTGCGTTGGACCACTTGTGGGAACGACGCATGTATACGTATAAGGTGACGTGCCGCCAACGTCTCAAAGTGGGAGGGATATCGTCCTACAAATATGTGTGATCTAACCCCCCCCCAACCCTTCTCCATTTGCCAAATAACCAGAAACCACTTCGACCACCCTACCCAGGGCAACAGCGAGAAACACCATGCCCAGAGAGCAGAGGATGAGAGAAATTAAGATCACGAGATGGAGACGGCGAAATATCACAGCTGAGGAGAGCTGAATATGGCTTGGCATGGAGTGGAGGTAATGCAGCACAGTAAGTACAGCACGCAGACGATCGGTATGAGTGAAACTGGAATGACAAAGATGGGAGGAGTAGGTAGGTGGTGCTGTGAAAAGATCTGCTTTAGCCAAACTGTTTAAAACTGCAGATAATATACTATGATGTTTTATCATGGAATTCTCCACACAAATATGTTTGGGGTCCAGAAGAGGTGGAGCCCTCCCTCTGTAAATCCAGCCCTAGAAGTCAATATAATCAGTATTTAAAAATAGAATAATTGATTCATTAAATTTGATAAAGGAGAGGCTGGTTTCCCCATTTTGACCTTGTGAGGCTGATTACCTAGCCTGGAGAAATACTTAGATTGAAAGGCATTTTGGAATTTTGACATCCTTTTATATTACAGATTATAATGACCACATCAAACTATAAAGACAGCATGCCATAATCTCATATTTCAACCACCTTTTCTTTACATTACAGAAATTACTCACACTGTCTGGGAATATTTATTTTACAGCTCACAGCAAGGCAGTTACTTTAGAGTCTATGTGCCAAACACAAATGGACAGTAATGTAGCTTAATAAATGTGTTCCTGATTTTAAAAAAACTGATGTGAGAGGTGGAGCTGAGGTAGAGCAGCCCTTGGATTAATCTAAATAAATAAAAAACGATGATAGAATATAGGGTTAAAACAAACATTATATTTTCTAATCATTATTTGAAATTACAACACTTTCACATACATCTGATGGTAACTGGGGTTTATGTTTACATTTTTATTTAACTTTATCAATAGAAAACAATAACTTAACCTCTACTCTAGTGCAGTAGTTCAGACACCTTCTTCCTATATGGACCTAACCATAACAGATAGCTAAAGATTAGATTTTCATCAGTAACCCAAACGGCCCTTGTAGCAAGTAACACTACATATTGTTGTTCAGAGTTACACTGTAATCCAGCCACAACGTTATATGTTACAGAAATAGCACGTTCACCTAAGCTACATTAAGTTTGGTTGCAGTGCTTCAACGCTGGTTTCAGACTTCAGCCAGTAATGTGACTTGTGACTCAACTAGACCCAGAACAGGTTAAACAAGTCAGCGTCAAATTAGCTCATTTAAGATGGGAACAAAACAGCAGTCTGTACACCCGGGCTAAAAACAAGTTAGCTAGCTTTGTTACCCAGAGCACTTACCATCGACAGTCTTCTTCTTGAAGAGGGAAGCCATGTCGCTACTTTGTATTAACTTAAATACTAATTACAAAATCCTTTACTCATATAATGTGTGATTCCTATCGTCAATAACGCCGTTAAGCCGTCACACCAGGGCGGTGGGTCAGTTTAGCAGCTCCGGTTTCCTGGTTGACTTTCTGTTGCCGGAGTTCCTCCCTCAGCTGACTGACTCAACCGCTCCGGGTGACGTCACGGCGGGACTCTCATGCTGCCTTCATGTGTATCTTGTAAAATGGCACATCAATATCAGAAAAGTCTATCTCATCCGTTGGAAAACGAATTAACGGAAAATGTCACAACTCTATTTTCTGTTAGACTGCAAGCCCGCTGAATGTCTGAACTACAGAAGAATGTCACCTTAGTGCCAATGTGTATGTTTGGACCCAGAGAGATCTACCCAGAGGAAAAGTCAGACAATGGTAGTCCTACTGTAGTGGGACCTTGCAAAGAGCCCACTCCAGTAACTAAATAAATAAATAAAATTTAATTCTAATTCTATGTGTTTGAATTGAGACATTAAGACACAAGTTCTGATACTCTTTTGGTTTATTCATGCATACATTCAAACATGGCTATGCACTATTCCATGCAGTCAATGAAGGCAGCATAAAGGCAGGGGAATGATAAGAAGCTGTTCATTCGCAACAAAGACATTTCTTATTATTGCTTAATGATAAGGCTAAGCAAGCAAATAAAGTCATATTGACATGTGTGGGTCGCCTATCATTTACAGCATGGATTTTACTTTTCACATTTACAGCATATTTAATCCAACTGATGTGGTAATTGGTTCTCCATTGAGCTGGTTTTTGCATATAGTATATGCTAGCAGTATGCATCTGGGCATGTTATCAGTATAGACAGAATTCATAGCCCATATATATGTAAACTGTTTTAAGGACACATAATGTCTATAAAATAACCCCCACAGCTTCTCACAGCATCATAAATTCCATTCTTCTCAATTTCCTTCCTCATCCCTTTATCCCAAGGGTCGAGAGGTTTCTTGCACTCCGGTGTGTATTCATATATTCGTATTGTCTTATTTCATATTGATGCTGAGAGCAACTTTATGTGCGGTAGTGGGACTCTTGAACCATAACCAACTCAATTTGGCGCATGTGTGTGTCTGTGTTGGAGGTGGCGGTGGGAGGTAGCACGGAAGATGCAAGGTGGGGGGGATTCTCAGCCCAGAAATTGTAAGAGATGCCAAGTTAGGGCTGAAGCAGAGTAGAGAGGGGTGACTTTGAGAAGAAGGAGACGAGGACGGGTAGCCCTTAGCTCTTTTCTCTATCTCCAAGGAGGTATGTCTGTGTGCGGGCACATGTCTATGTGCATCACCATGTCGTCCTCAGGCGTTGTTCTTGTTAAGGTTATTAGGGAAGATGTTTGCTGCTAATCAGTAGAGGACTACAGGGACCCCTACTAAACGGCCTCATCATCAGAGGGCCCCAGTGGTGATAAATCTAGCCCCAAGCACCCAGAGGGCCTGCAGGTACAAAGCCTGTATCTGTCTCTGGCTTTGTTGCTAAAAACCTAGGATCACATGTGGGCCTTTTATACGATGGATATATTAGAACTTTTTAAAATATGCATCATAGAATTGATCAATATTGCACAGTGGGAAGCCTTAAACCTGAATTTATTGTAAAGAGACACTTTAATTGGATTCCATATAAATATACCTTATTTCTAGTATTGGTATTATTGTTACCCTCACCCTAAGGTTTTTCTGTGTTATTGTTTTAGAGACTTCTCCAACTGGAATAAAAAGAAAACACAAAAAGCAAAAAAAAATCATCAAATTAAATGCTTTTTCTTTATTTCTTTATTTCAATTATTTCTTTTTTAATAGGTGGAAAAACCTTTTGCCCTTTTACAGATGGTAAATTCTGGTGTAACATGTGTTAGTACATGCAACAAAGGAAAAGTATGTAATGTAAGGTAATAAATAAAATGTGGAAAAACATTTCCACTGTCTTTTGACATCACTTTCTCCCCCTTTTCTCCACTTTCTTCAACTATCTGTCTCTCCCGTTCTCCTCTTCCACCTCCTCCTCTCTGTGATATAGCCCCGGGGCAAGCAGACACGTAATGTTAAGGCACTAACTACAGAGTGTATGGACACACACACACGCACACACACACACACGTCAGAGAGACGTTCAAGTGTGAAATGAGATCTCTGCACAATCAGTGGGAGTCGCAGCCATAAAGCTTTTCAGCTTTAAGGTATCATTGAACAAATCGTCAAAAATCCTTTCATCTGATAACTGTGGAGTCATTCTTGTAACAACTGTGTTTCTCTCCTCTTTACAGATAAACCCATTCCTGGACACCCAATGATGAAACCAAGTAGTGAGTCTAGCAGTGAGCGGCTCTGTTTATTTATTTTTACTTAAAAGGATCAGCAACTTATATTTTGCACAATATAATAAAAATTACCCCGATGCAGTAACTGCAAGTATTACATTTCCAGGAACTCTTTTAATCTTGCAGCTTTACAGTGATATATCACCACAGAAAACAAGACTTCATATTCATCACAACAGAGGCAGACAATCTTGTCAGAATGATGTCTACTTTTTACAGCAATAGACTGCCATTATCTGCTTCATATGTGAGCAAAACCACAAATTCCATTATTTTTGTCTATTTTGTCATTTGCAATAAAATTTCAACAAATCTCCCTCAGGCATCCTTGTATATCTCATACTGCATATTTATCAAACATAAATCCTGGACTTTAGTAGGATATAAGACAAGACTGCATTCTTCCCTTTGCTCCTGACATGTAAGTAGGCTGAAATATGTTTGTATGCAAACCACAGGGAGACCAGGGTGTGTGATGGGAAACAGGGGATTTCAATAGCACTTCTTTCTCCAGTGGATGAATACTTCACTGCTACCCAGATGGAGAGAGAGAGAGAGAGAGAGAGAGAGAGAGAGAGAAATAGTTAGACAAGACACAGCGTAGCAGGGGGTTCAAGAAAAAGGAGAACAGAGGACAATGGAGCAATCAAAGGTAGAGAGCAGGGACAGTGGCAGAAGATGGAGTTTACTCATCACTCAGAAACCTTGATCACATACCTTGGACTCTGCCACTGTAGGCTTATACAGTAATATTAGCTTATAGCGTAAACTGATATATTTTGTTTGTTTGATCACTACAAAAACAGTGAAAAAATGACAAGTTTTAGTTATATTCAATGCTGGACAATTTCTTGTTCACACTAACTTGGTCAAACAGAAAGTCTCATCTCACAGTGATGACAATTCTCCAGGAGGTCACAGTACCCACCAAAGAAATAGTCAGTCACATAACGTCCATAATACCTCAAACATCAGCGATTTTCCCCTGTTTTAAGTCCTGATGCTAAGATAAGCTAACAGGCTGCAGGCTGTGGCCTCAAATTTAAAACACAGATATGTTAACAGGGCATCAGTCTTCTAATCAAACATGAATAAGCATTTTGTCCAAAATGTCGAACTATTCCTTTAACAATAAAATACAAGCTAATCATTTTCACTTTCGACGATGCGCTTTGTTAGTTTTAGTACAGTACCACACTGTAGGCTACTAATGGGGAACTTTCAAGAGAAATTATTTCTGACGTTTTGATCCATTTGCAAAGTATGTAGTGGAGAGGGTTTAGGACAGACGGACGACAGCAGGTGGCTGAGAGAGCGGGAAGAGACAGGAAGACAGGGTGATATCAGCGGGGGAGGCAGGGGGCAGGGAGTTTGGGAGGGCCTAATAAATCGAGTGAGTGACTCCGCTCATTTCTGCCCGTGGGACGAATCTAGTGGAGCTCACTAGCGCAGTGCAGCATCAGGGAATTGTGGGTAATGAGAGATTATTCTCCCCTGTAGTGTTTGCTCATCATCATTGCTACTCACAACCTCCCCAGCCTCCCACAAAAACGTGCAACACAGACAGGTGTGGAGTTGTATACAACACGTTCGGACACACATACACATACAGTAGCACACATCTTGCAGACATGCAGTGGTTTTGTGAGTAAGGTCAAACTGCGAGGTGTTATTGTTTAAATCTGCTGCTGGCGCCAATTTTGGATGTCACACTCAGTGAGGCACACACACACACACACACACACACACACCCACACGGTTCAATGACACCCTCTTTTATCCACAGGTCCTTTTTGCCTGAGGACACCAATCTGTCTGAGAGTAGATCCTACATGCATCAAACCAAAACCTTCTTTTGCCCTTTCTCTCTCTCTTCTGTCTCTCCAGTCTATGGTCCTCCTCGCCCTGGGGCCCGGCTGCGACCACAAGAAGTAGGCTGGTGGTCCCAGCAGGGGCTGAAGCTCAGACACACCATTAGCATGAGGGAATTAGAGTCATTACAACTGGAAGGGCAACGGAGGACAAGTGCTTCACTCTGCAGAGGAGGGAGGAGGTTTGGGAAGTTTTGTAAGGGGGGAAACAGACAAAGTGGGAAGCTTTATTAATCAGATAGTTCAGAAATATGCATCCAACAAGTAGTACATGAATGTAATCCATGCAGGACAGTGTCATTTGTAATGACAGCTGGACATGTAGGAAAGGTGAGTTTTTCAATTTAGAATCATCAAGGTGGAAGAGCAGAGAATCACCTTGAGCTGGGAGTTTCACGCCAGCTGTTTCCATTTTGGTTTGGTTGTTGTGTAATACATGATTCAATAATGATTGAAATAAAAATTCTGTAATGCAAGTGAACTCTTCACAAAACAATATGTTTCCGGGGGGACATATTATTACTTTGATTCAAGTCATGTACAGTCTTGTGTGACATGAATTTGAACCCTATCATTTTAATTAGCCGTACTGTTAATTTAGTTTGTGAAAATATGAGATTTAGTTTTTGCAGAAGAGGATATATTTTAGATCTAAATTATTTTTTTGTATGTTCTCAATTTAATATTTATCTCATATAAAAAGTAAAAACACTACACATTTCTGTTTTTAAGTAATGACCATTGTATAGGAGTGATATCAGTAGTTTCATAAAGGTGGAACAAAGATTGAATCGCTAAGATGTGGAGGAGGGGTCCCCAAAGCAAAATCTTACCCAGGGCCCCAAAAAGGCTACAATTGGTCGTGTCCCTCATTTTCACTCAAAGGTGCCAGCACAGCAAAAGAAGCTTCCCGTGTTTCCATTTATTCCTTTGTGTTTTCATTTGTGCCGGAGAGCATTTTCTTACAGTCACAGATAATATAAACTTACTTAACATTCTTCCCCATGTCATTGTTTAAATCAGAAATCAATATTTTGCTCCAAAAATAATATAGCAAAATGATACGGAATGGAACCCGTATACTTAATTTCACACATGTCCAAAGTATGACTCAAATATTGTGCATAAACTATATTTTTCCAATTTGTTGCAGATTTTCTAATTTAACATTTAAATCCATGTCCAGCTTTTGTTTAAAAGGAAAATTCCTCCCAGTTTAGCCGTCTGCGGGGGGCACATGTATGAAGTGGATTCCCCTCCATCGAAGTGACCCTGTCTTTGAGTCTTCATCATCTCATTAACTTCTGCTCGGCAGCCTGGGCAGTTTGCTTTATCTTTATACACGCAGAATATGAGTAAAACTGGGTGGACTAAGTAATTATCTGCTTTTTAAGCAAGGTCAGGATAGTGACTCTGAGGGAACCCAATATTCACTGGTCACTTTGCTAACAGACAGACAGCATGGGCGCAGAAACACAAGCACACACACGGTGAAGGAAATGCTCCTCTTTGTCTAGTCTTTGCAATTAAGACGCTCATTTCCATTTATAAAATGTGCAATAATGGCTAGAACAATTAAAGCTGAGTGTATGAGATCAATGAGATAATGAAAAGGCAAAAGCATGCACTTTTGTTTGACAGAAAAACCTTTGTAACAGTTTTTTTTCCCTTTGGCTTAACACAGAAATTCCTTTTCCATTAACTTACAAATGACTGTCTTTTGCTCATTACAAAACACACTGATACTACCACTGTGTTGTTTTGTGTTTTACTTAAACTGAATTATACATCAAGATCCGTGTTCCAGTTTTAAATTAGAGGAAACAATGTTGTACATAGTAAGGGTTTTTCTGAATATGAAATATGAATATCCACTCATATTGCATCACCACACACTTGAAGATGCACTAATGATTCTTTAATTAGACTTTAATGTTTGCACTCCACCCCCACCTCTCACATATACTACACTAAACTGCATAAAATTATCCACTAAATGTACAGAGAGACACGCACAGATAGCACGTGTGTATGTGTGAAATAATGGAAGAATGTCAGTTATTGGGCAGATACTGGATTTTTGGATACATTTTCCTTGACTTAACATCGTAGATTTCATGACATTGACATAGGAAATGATCAGTGGTACCCACTATAATAAATGTTTATCCACATGTTTAAATGTGTCATCTTTGTCATCAAACCATAAAATACTGTAAATGTTATTTTGCAGGATTTTACACAATTTATACATTTATATTTCACAACATATTTATACCATATATACATAATATATATACACTATATAATGCTATATAGCCAATGGCGTTTGAGTAGCCAAATTTACATGAGAAAACCTGCCTGTGCAGTGTTTTTTTGTTTTGCCTTGAATGTTCACAGGAGCCTTGTACATCATCTTTGTCCTCATCATTGTCATCATCATCTTCAGGTCGTCCAGAGAGTCAGCTGAGGCAGGTGTGTGTTTCTACAGACTCTCTCCGGGGCAAAAGAACAATAGCAACCACACTACAAAACTCATGATGCTGCAGTCTGCCTAATGTGAGACATCATCATCAACAGCACTCAACGCTATCTCACACCTGCCTCATCAGGAGTGAAGTGTAAGGTTGCAAAGGATAGATCTTTTAATTTGGCAACATACTCCATATTTTTGTTGAATAAGACTTTGACAAAAAAGCATGGACTTTATAGTAGGTAAAATTGTTTTTAATTGTCAGTGTCTCCAAACTAGGAGGGGTTAACTTTCTTTGATTTTTTCTTTTACCTCTGAGACTAAGATCTGGGACACAAGACTTGTGACCTGTTTCTTGGGATGTATCCCCAAAACTCTCCCAGAGAAGAACGCTCCTCTGAAATGTGTCTGTGATCTAAAGTAGTGGAAGTGAAATTTCTTTAGATGTAAAGCACTAGAGGAGCCCCCTCGTTCTTTGAGGGGTAATAACAGCAGGAAAAACAAACAATTCTCCAACTCCACTTTAATTTCTGTCCCTTCCCTTCTCCTCCCTCTATTTTCCCCCTCTGAAACATCCACTAATAATCATCTCTGTGCCTCATTAAGAAGCAGAGGAGTAGAGGCACAGGCTGCTCCAGATGTTTGGTGGAAAACCCCTGAGGTCCGGCGTCTGTGTCAGAGACACTTGTGTGTGTGTGTGTGTGTGTGTGTGTGTGTGTGTGTCACTGTCTGTTATAATGTGCACTATCAAGCGTGCATGATTGCATGAGTGTGTGCATGTATGTGTATCGGTGGCACGGGTATAAATCTGTGTGTTTGATACTTCCTGCACTGTCTCTAGGCATCACTCTGTGTGTTCCACTGCCCCACTTCCAAAGCAAGTGCAGGCAGGGTAAGAAAATGGGACAAGGTTTTCTCTATGAGAACACTAGATGGAGATGCGGAAAAACTCTTCCATCTCTGCACAGTTTTGTAATCAGTCTTTTGTCTGCCGGTGTTTGTCACAATGAGCAATCTGTCAGGTGAAGACATGCAAGTTGCAGGATGATTTGAATGATTTATGGGGCTGATACTGACTGTTTATTAAAATCTATCTGTCACTGTCAACTTTGTTGTGATAGATATGATTGGCACATGACACATTGGTTGTTCTTTAAATACCATTTCATTAATTCTGGATGACACAATGAGTACTTGCGTATAAGGTACTACAATTCAAAGAAGTTGAAAAGGAGCACAAAATACACTCTTCCTGCTGATTCAGCTTTCCATCCTTATTATCTGAAGAGATTTTGACAATAACAATTGAAAAAAAAAATTGATGGGCACAGCTGAGCTCTTTTGAAATGAGCATAACTCCAAATGTTTTTGCAAATCCTGTGTAAGTTCTTTTCTTTTCAGAACGCTGTCCCATTTCCACGATGTCTAATCGCATCATCAGCTCGTGAATGCATAATTCACGCTCCCTTTGTGAGATCAAAGTGAATGAAACATGAGTAAAAATTATGAGACTTGTTATTCACTTGCCATAGTCTCTGAGGTCTCATCAGACCTGGCACCTGGCAACCAGCATGCAGGGCAGATCCAGGATTTAAATTATAAATCTTCCTGTTGTCTTTCCTGAACATTTACCTTTCACCAGATCCCACAGTGGGGGAAATGCACACTGATGAAAGCTAAGAATGAGAAGAGACTTGTGAAAAACGTTTAAGTGAGAGACAATATATCTTTGATGCAAACACTGAAGCAATTCTATTAATAACTAGAGAGTTTTGCCACTTTGCCTTTAATGTGTATGCTAAATTCTGATTATTTTCTAAAGGATCAAGTCGTTCAATAGGTTTTTGATCTTTAATAAGGCCTTTATTTTGTGTAAATAGATAAGAGTCTTTTTCACAGAAGACATTTTGACATGTCACATCAGGAAAGGTACAGGTGTCAATAATACAATTAATGGTGAATTCTATTTAGCTGCTTCACTTCCTGAAATTGTGCATGCTGGCTCATTGTCACTGCTTACAGGGACACCTGAACAGTGCCATCGGCAATGTTATTAGTAACACCTGAGCTTTTCTTAATGTGACATGGCAATAGGTATATTAGTGAGCGAGGTAAGGTGTGTGGATGTGAGAATGGAAATGGGAGAGTTTTATGGATATTTTCAATAGGTGAGTGTGTACAGTATGTATGTATCCTTCAAAGAGTACCATTGAGTTATTCAGTCCTCGGTACTGTGCTCATTTGTGAAACATAAAAACAACAAAAAATGCTGTGGAGCTTAAAGGTTCATTGTGTAGGTTTTAGTGGCATCTAGTGGTTAGGTTTGTGAATTGCAACCATTGGCTCACTGTGTATTCACTTGCTCCTTGGACAAAATAAGTACTTTGCAATACATGTTTTAATTCTAATGACAATTGTGAATTCAGCAATAAAAAAACAAAACAAAACAAAAAAAGGCTGTGAAAACTGTCAACATTTGGTCCTCTTTAATATCTTCATATAATATAGACTACCCCTGGCAAAGTTTTTATTATGTCTTCTTATGTATTTGTATACTATTCTGTAAACTCCTTTATATTCCCCGTACACTTTATTCCTGTTTCGCAAATAAGATTTAAGGAGGGGGAAAAATTTGATTATTCTGGCACCACTTAATGCACCTTCTGTCACTGTTCACCCTTCCCTTTGTAAACAAGTAGGAGGAGCATGTGCTAAATCTTACGTGTGGTCCTCTATTTGACCCAATTTCAGTTCTCCTCTTACCTCTGCTAAACCAGACTACTACTACCACCACTTATGCTTGTTTGTCGTATGTATTCAACGTAGTGATGTCCATCCGGGCTACTGTAGAAATATGGTGACGTCCATGCAAGAGGACCTGCTGTGTATGTAGATAGAAATGACTAATTCAAAAGTAATAAAAACATACATTTATTTACATTTACACACATTTATATGCAACTGAAAAAAAGTTATGTATATTACTGTAAAATTTCAATTAATAGCCGAGTCCCAAAAAGCCGCATGCCACTTTTAATGGCCTGGTGTGGGAATATATTTTTGACAAATAGGCCTAAATGCAGGTCTTTATTAAACTAACTACCTCTTAAGCTAACTTCTGTCACACTTTTCTTATCCTGCACCGTGTTGCTGCCTAAAACATGAAGCCGTCTGTCTGAGCTAGATCAAATGAATGACATGTATTTGATATTATTGGATCATTTTTATATGTGTTAAATATGTATTCATTCCATGATTATTGGTAAGGGTCCACAAACCAATGTGATAGTAGCCTATTTCTGTCTCAAATATAGGCAAGGTGAGCAAATAAAAGCCCATAATTGAAGTTTTAAGGTAAACATTAAGGTGAGCTGCATGTTTAGTGGTACTGGTTAATCTGCAGATGAAATAAGGTTTGCAATTAAGACACAGCACCTTGGTCTATGATCATTGAACAGGGAAGAAAGGTAAAAACGGGAACCAATACTTTTCCTAGAAATATACTCAAGAGTCCTATAAGATGCATTTTGAAATCTCCTTATTTGTTTTGTTCGTTTGCTAAACCAGATTGCTAATGTGGAAAAAGCTAGGACAGAAGACTAAGAGTCTACAGACACGCAAGTAGTGAGGTTGTCCTTAGGCACTGTGGTGCTTTTAGTTAAGTGCTAACGTGCTGATGTTTACGTGGTAAACTGTCGCCATCTTAGTTTAGCATGCTAGCATTCTAACATTTGCTATTAGCAATAAACACAAACTGCAAGGTTGATGGGAATGCCATAGGTGTTTTGTCATAAACCACAGTATTCGCTAAACTAGTATTTTGACCTGATGATGCTGCTGGAGGAAAGGTCAGGGGAACACCAATGTCAGTAGGATTCACCCTGTGGGGACTGCAATCTAGACGTTTTGCAGATATTTCAGTTTGGACCAACGCATTGGATCCACATCAGGAACATGGCACCCCGGGTCTAGGTTCTGCTTGAGGTTTCTACCTGTAAAAGGTAGAAATGTTTTGGGAATTGTTGGGTCTAAATAATATTACAATGAATACAGTCTAGACCTGCTGTATATGAAACTATAAGGAATTAACTTCTTGAATTATTTCATTCATTCCTCAAAAACATGTAAAGACAGGTGTGATTTTTATAAGGTTAAAACATAAGCTTTACATTAAGATTTTTTTAAAGATCAGAAACAAAGGTTCATGATTAGCAGTCAGTGAGTTTAAACAGGGGTCAGCATTGAGAGGAGGGCAATCATGCCACAAGGAGTATGAGGCCTCAGGTTTTTATTGTACCTGAAATACCTTACTGATTAGTTCCTCTTCTCTGCTGCAGGAAAATTACCTAATATTGTCATATGTCCACTCTGCCCTGTACTTTAAGTAGAAGCACAGCTATGGTCAAAGTACCCTGGGAATGACCCAAGAATATGAATAATCTGCCTTATTGAATAACCTCATAATAACAGAGTCAATGTTTTCACTTATTTACTTCACAATTACGACTCAAATGGATTGAAAGAAACTTAAGTATAAAATAAAATAAGTATTGGCTCTAGGGGTAGACCAGTCATCCACTCATCGGAAGGTGGGTGGATTGATCCCCTGCTCTCTGAATCTGCACGTCGAAGTGCCCTCAGGCAAGATACTGAAGCCCAAATTGCTGTGTGAATGTATATGAATGTGTTCATTTCTGTTTCACATAAGCCTCTGCCATCAGTGTATAAATTTCTGTGAATGCGATGTAGTGTAATAGTGCTTTGAGTGAAAAAACTAGAAAGGTGCTACAAGTAGAGACCATTTATGAGATTTAAGAGATAGAAAATATGATTTGATGCTCTAATAAATAATTCAAAGATCTCAATGTCTATGTGTACTGTATCCAAATTTACTATATAATAGCAACAAATCTTGAATTTGTGCCATCACATGCTGATCCTATAGGGTTTAAAAATAAGAGCAGTGATGGACAAATTATGACATCTATTACAACTGATAAATACATTCAACATGCCTGCCCATGCTGTTTTTGTGCAATTGAGACATTAACTTCACAGGACAAATGGTACTTTATTGTTTTTTCCACTTCAGTGTGTAATATATAATTCACTTTAGAAAAGATCAACATCTCCCATTCGGAGACATTTGCTTCTACCACAGATAGCATTGATGTGTGGCGGCGTATGGGTCAAACTCATGACCATGTCATGTCAGAGGCCTCGCCAACAGGTGGCAGCAAACAGCTCAACTCAGTGGAGCTTCATTCAAAGCCCCAGTATGTGCACTGCAGTACTGAAGTTGGCCTGGTAGCTGAGTGGTCAAGAATATATACTGCAACTCCAGCACGGTCAAAACTCACCTCCTTTCTTGTTTGCCTTCATTCTGTCTGCTATCCTATAAAGGTGAAAATACCCCACCAAAAATCCTAAGAACAAATACTTCAGTAATAAGTGATTTGAGCAATGCTTATTTTAATTTAAAAATGTTAGAAAACCAAAAACATTGAGGCAGGAAACTATAGGTCAACAATTGCACAACACACACACAAACATACTTTCCAATGCAAAGAATTTGTGTTGCATTTGTTGATTTTTACTTTACTGCCGTCCTTATCCTTAATCTTAAAAAATGCAGTTCTTTTAAAGGTGAGTTTGACAGATTAAAATACACCTGGCTTTCTCAGTGATGATCTGCAGAGTTTGAAACATTTCATTAAAAATCTGCCCTTCATTTCAAATTTCAAAGTAGCCAATAAAACCCAGAGGGAAGCTTGCATTCAAATGCTTGAGGTATATTCTTGTATGTTTTGATGCAAAAGTATGTTTATATATTTATATATATATATATATATATATATATATATACACATTCCTGGCCACTGCCCACAAGCTCTGACAGGCAGTCCTGAGGTCAGGGGTCTCTGAAATATGAGATTTTAATATGACCACAGTAGCTTAAGAGTACTACTTTACTTTAAACTTTGATGAATGGGTGTCTGAGTGACTCCGGTGGGAAAGGAGCCCTGAGACTCGCGGCTGTATTAGTGCCTTGCTATAGTCCCCTGCTCCGTGCAGGCCCTTCCCCGGTGGGCGTGAATAAATGGCCCCAGCCCTCTCTAAATATAACTCCCATCCAAAACAGAAAGAGAGAGCAGGAGGCAAAGGAATACTCACCCAATCAGAAGCGGTCTGAAAACTTGTCAGAGAAGAGGAGTTTTTTTGTCTTTTTTTGGGATACAGTGCGTTTGTCTCATACCGTTTTGATCCATTTTGTGGCCCCGGGTGGTGCTGGTGGAGCGCACAGCGGGAGGCGTATTGTCTGTATGCAAACTGCACGACATGGCTATTGTATGGGTTTGGGCATATATGGAGGCACCGATGGCTCGGAGGATACAGCAAGTCTGAAGACCCAGGAGTGGAGAGTCGTCGTGCGCGTTTCTCTCTGGCTTTCTCGTGTTATTAACCGCGCTGGTCCGTCACTATGAGTTGCCTGGATGTGATGTACCACCAAAGCTATGGAGCGCACTACCTCCCTGCAGCTGCGTACAAGGCGACGTACTACAACCACCACCACCAGCAACAACAGGTGAGACATTCATCATACAGTTTTTAAAACTATTAGCGAGTGACACAAAGTAACTTTGTGTGAAGATTTATCGTTTTTCAATTGAGTAGAGAACATTTTCTTAAGAGATGGGATGAAATATGAGGCGTCCAAAACTTAAATAGCATCCATAACTTTAAAAGCAATGATACTAACAAACTACAGAACATTTAAGAATGTGAGTAGCTAACTTAATAAAGTAGCCTATAGGCTTCCATAAAGTTGGTCACCTGCCCTAAAAAAAGTAACTTTAGTTATATTTTGTAGGCTTTTCATAAGAATAAACAATATCCCTGCATTGTGACTCAGAAAGTTTTTCTACATTGCCTGACATCTGGACACCCCTCCAAAATTTCTTTATGCATCACACAGCCTCTTAACTTCAATTTCAGTTTTGAATGAACAAATTCCAGTCTGAGGCTGGGTATTCACCTCAGGTCAGGCGTAATGACACGGAACTATTAATCCTGCGGTCAAATGGTGATGTAATGACAGCCGGTCAGTCACTCAGGAATGTGCATGAGGCACATTGAGCTTTACAAAAAGCTGGAATGCAGTATGGGAAAAAAGAAACTAATTTTCACACATATCCCAAGCTGATAGAAAATACCACTATGATCGTAAATAGTAGGCTACATAGTAATTGTTTCTTAGTGGCACAACCAACATGTGTAATAACATTAGGTTCTTTATAAAGTTAACAAATAGAAATTGAAAGATGTAATTTTTTGCTATTCTGTTCAGATGTAGTTGATCCCTGGTTAGTTAATCTTACACTGTCTCTTCCACCAGAGAAAGCTGAGTGTTTACAGTAAGATGCAGGAGAGTATGGAGCAGCAGCAGCATCAACAAGGTGGAGGAAGAGGGATCCTTTCCAGGGATCAGGGCCTCCGGCAGGGCCCTGCAGCACCAGGAACCGAATCGAGCCATAGATCCACATCGGATTCAGAGCTGAAGGATGGTATTCAGCCAGCAGAGGCTGAGTACTTGAGTTCCCGGTGTGTTTTGTTCACCTACTTCCAAGGCGACATCAGTGACGTGGTAGATGAGCACTTCTCCCGGGCTCTCAGCCAGTCCAGCAGCTTCACTAGCGAGACCAAACCGATCAGAGCGACTCAGCCGACTGCCGCCTTATGGAAAGGTGAGGGGGGCCACAAAGAACAAAATACTCTGGTTTAATTATATTATATTCAACTATTTGATTTGCTTTGGTAAATATTTTTATTAATTATTAAGTAAAACATCATAACTGATGAATCATATACTTAGCTAATTAATAAAGCCAATAAACAGTGAAATTGTTTTTGTGTAAACAATTTGTATTGTGTTTGTTCTAGATGGTGGTTCTCACTCTGAGGGTCAGAGCAGCTCAGTGTGGAACAGCACCTACCCATCCCAGGCCAATTCTTGCCTCCCATCAGTCTCTGTCTCAGTCCACCCAGACTTCTCTGCCAGCCCTGTTTCTTTCAACCACCCTGATGGAGCTCTCTGGGCCGACCACATGCTGTCCCAGGCCAGCCTCCCGCCTCGCTGCCCTCCCCGATAGCTGGACCTACAGCCTGAACCCCCAGAGCCCAAGTGGCTATCCCAATGTCCACAACGTCTACCATCCTCACCCTCACCCCCATATCCACACCCGGCACCACCACCCCATGCTACACTCATATCCAACCCACAGCCCAGCACTGGATCCCAGGTTCAATCCTCTGCTGCTGCCTGGTATTAGGAACCAGCCATCCACCAGCGCAGGGAGTTCCCCACACAGCGAGGGGGTAAAGACGGAGATGGACTCCAGCAGCCCCGTCACAGCTACATCTGTCACATGGACCCCCTCAGCCCTCCATGGATCCCTTGAGGCATATGACTCAGGTAGAAACTACAAAACAAATTCTACACAGTATACTTACATAATGCTAATTGGTGCAGTCAGTGATCCTAAGCATAATAGTAACTTTACTTTGTTTCTTTCTCTCCTGCAGCTCTTGATCAGACCAAAGCAAAGACATCAGTTTGGTTCTAACTGATGTACCAAGAATGAAAAGGAATATCAATTCACACCAAAAAGGACCTACTATGTGGCTCTGTCAATGTAGCATATGGCTGCAACACCAGCACTGTAATGTACCATGTAGATGGCTTACTGTAGCTTTGACTTTGAGTCCTGCACTGTTCACCAACTTACCACAGAGCTGAACTCAGGCTTCGGACTTAAATGAAATGCTTTGGCTGCAGGTCAAGGCCTTTGATGAACTATAAGCACAGACTACTAGCTTTAAGTATGGATGGTCTCTTCCTCTCTGTCGGCACAAATCACCATTTCTTTTTCATGCAATGTGAGACCAAGTGGTTCTGTTTCAAGAGCTTGATTTTTGATCCACATCTTGTTTTGTACAGTAAATGTTTGTTGATGACTGTAAATGTTTTCTTTGTGTTCGGTTTTCCCATGCTAAGTTGTTGTTTGCTGGATGACATCTTCAGTAATTGTTTGCCTGATGCTACTTTACTATTTTGCCTTTGGGGTTTATGTAGTGTAAATATTGGTACTGTATGTTTAAGTAATAAAATGTTGAATTGTATTTGCGAATGAAGGTTTTTTTCCAATCATCAAGTTTACTAATTCTCCCCAAAATATGTATTTTCAAGCAAAATATTCACTTCAAACTGCATCCTACATTTTCCAGAGGGTTGGTGAGCACATCTCTTAACAATTTGAGGAAGAATATGATTAATACTGACAGCTTATTCATACAAGTCCCTGCTCCCAAGAAGCATACATTTACTTGCCAACTCATCACACATAACTTTCCCATTACACCCCATTAAATAATGGATGCTTCTTCTCTCGTAAAGTTTCCTTTTTGTAAGACACCAAACAATATTGTGTGAGTGTGGAAAAAATGTGTAGTGTTTTTGCCATTCTTTTAATGTAAGAAAATAGGAAAGGTATCTACATACTCCAATGAGATGTCCTGATATCTACATATAATCATAGGAACTTTGTCACTCTGTAACTCAATTAAAATGGTGAAATATTGTCTAGAGATTGTCAACCATTGTCACATCTAAGCTTACACAGTGTGAGAGCAGACTGACAGATGTTACTATGAGCCCTCAAACCCTGTGATATTGATGACCAAACCAGGATGTTAATAACGGCAGAAACAGCAGTTTGTGAAACTGGTCATTGGAGGTCATTGTTATCACCAGTAAAGGTGTGGATTTGTCCCAGTTTCAAATATTGTATCTTCATAAACACTAACCCACCTGACCTGGCTTAGGGGTAGGGGTAGGGTTTAGGGGTTAGGCTGTTGCTCCAATAAGGATACAGAGGTAATTGGTTTTCGCTGTACTCAATAACTGTTTCGGGTACAAGCCACGCTAAACATGTTGTACATTAGGGACCAGACAGAGGCTGCGTTGTGGTATCAAGGGAAGTGGGTTGCATTCCACAGACAGTTATTGTAAGATACCATGACATGTCTGTCACACAAACACACACGTAAAAACACACATGGTCCCAGACTGACAAACACACACCAAAGAATGTATTTCCTGTCTGGACAGGAAGTTTGTCAGAGAGTAGCAGACTACTAAGATGTTTAAAGACACAGTCAAAAAGGCAGATTTCATGTACTACAGTTAATGGTGGTTTGGTTTTATTCTGATATATGATTTAATCAAGATCTCATGCATAAAATTTAAAAAAAAAAAACACAGAGAGAGACAGCCTGGATGTCAGTGTCTGAATGAAGGTCAGGAATGATTGGCTTTCCGAAGAATTCAAGATGTGTTCACAATGTTCATCAGCATGAATGCTGAAAAAAGTTGCTGCTTTAAATACATATTTCAGGCTCGGTCCAGTGCCAGGACCAGCATTATTTGTACCCACTCTGACATAATCAACAGCTGGCTGAGCTTGTGCAAGCATTGGCTGTGTGTGTGTGTGTGTGTGTGTGTGTGTGTGTGTGTGTGTGTGTGTGTGTGTGTGTGTGTGTGTGTGTGTGTGTGTGTGTGCGTGCATTTGTGTGTGTGCGTGCATTTGTGTGTGTGCGTGTGTGTGTGTCTGTGTCTGTGTGTGTGTGTGCAGTGAGTGGTCTGACCAGGTGGTATGATCAGCAGTAGCAGTCCACTAACATTCCAGCCTTCTCTCCCACGTCTCTCATTCTCCATCTCCTCTAAACAGCAGGACTTCAAATCTGGACCTCAGCAGCTGCAGTTCCATCCAAAGCATCAACAAATTATGATGCAATAATGTGGAAAACCCTGAGTGGAAAGGTTAATTTAACACTCAGAATTGATGAAATTTGTTAATTTATCAACAGAATATTATAAGTGAGAAGTGAAATTTTATTATTCTTGGCTGACAGTTAAGCTTCTGTTTATTATATTTAAAAGATCATGTCACTCAGATGAATAGGCTAATACAAAGCATTCAGTCAACTACTAAATACATAAGTGCCAACATCAAAGGGAGTTGTATGAACGGGACACAAAAGTATAAAAAGAATAAGTGAACTAGTTGTTTATAAATGTTTGTTATGCCATTAAAATTTTAGACGTCAGGAGTTTTTATCTGGATCACGTTTATACACACTGACACTTATCAACACCTTAATGACTGAAATCATGTGATTATTATATCTTAGAACAATCACAGTAATCAAAAAGCTAATTGACATGGGTTGTGTGTATTTATTTTAATTTACTGATGCATGGCAATGCCACACAGAATGCAACAATGCTACCAAGCACTGCAGCCCTAAAAAATCTCTCGGTTGTGGGTGCACAGCTCGTGCTTTCTGAAGTTGCTGATGTGTGAAGATACTGGCATGGTCATGCCTGTTTGGGTTCATTTCAGCAGTAAAACAATAGGTTGCAAATTACATGTAAGTGGATTTTATTAATTCCTAAAATGTGTCAACTTTTTTATGATTGTTAATAATTTCTGCATGAAATTCTCTATTAAATCATCATGGTGTTCACTGTAACACATCAGTCCTCTGATATTTCCAGAGCTCACATACAAAGAGTGAGAGAGTAAAAAATACTAGGCAAGAAGAAAAATAGAAAAAGATGAAGAGTATTTTAGAAGTACATCCACTCATCTCTTCTCCGAGCTCCTAATTAGCATTAGCTTGTAGCCTCTACATCAGCATGTAGTGCACTTGCTAACTTGCATATGCTAACAGGCCTCCCGCTGGCAGCCTTGGAGAATCACCACAGGCACTTCCACTGCAGGAAGAACACTAACATACAGCAAAACAGAGCTGGAAGCTATATAAAAGTGATTTAATATGTCAATTACAAAAAAATGGGTTAGTCAGAGATTTAGAAAATATTGCATGTGTAGCAGTAGCTTTTTATTAAAGATTAAATTGCCAATGCTTTGTGCTGATATTTCTGATAAGTTCTTCAAAGCAACAATTGATGACAGTGTCATACAGCGTAAGTGTGTATTTAGCAACTCTATATCATTAAATGATAACATACAAAAACAATTTAAGCTATTTCATGAAGATTATAGATTATATATGTTAGCATAAACACAATCTGGTATAGCTTTCCAAATGGATATGTTTTTTTTATTTTATTTTATCTCAATCTTGCACTTACATACACCAGAAAAATCCAGTTAAAAGCCCACACACACACAGAACCATGTTTCCATGAACAAAAGAATCCAGATGAGAAGAGGATGAACCCAGAGCTAATCTGAGGCTTTGAATCCCCATCTCCTCATTGCCATGATTGCCTCTTTTGTAACCACCATCTATTTCCTCTCTGTAACAGAGAATTGCATTCATTTTAAGAAATGAGAGGAAATAGTTGCATTTTCTCTTTGATTTTCTTGGAAATTACATTTCCTTCTGACCTGATGAGCCCCGTTTGAACCTTTCAGGATCCCTGCTCAGACAGAACTTCACTCCAAACCCCAGCCTGGTTTTTCTCATTCTTTTAATTTACCAATATTTTAAAATGTGTAATTTCTTCATTCAGATTTGGTTCAGAGAAGCTGGAACAATCCAATCAACAGATACAGCATATATTGTATGTACATGTATCACACTGGACTGATCAGACGGCTCTAAACTCAATTCAGCGGCTTTGTTATTGGTTGAATGCAATACATAACATATCCTGTTTAATACATACGGTTTCTAATACAATGATTTCTAAAACAGTAAATGTGTCACTTCACTTGCAAATTTAAAAGGGAACGGCCTTGAATGAAGAAATAGAGTTGAATAACTTTATGGTTGTGCTTTCTTATAGAGCTGCACTTATTCCACAGCTATGTTTCTGATGTCGTTCTTTGCAGCCATAAGTTGCCAGTCTATTATTTACAAGTAAAATTAGATTTTTCTTTTTACATTTAATGGAATGAAAAGGGGAGTTAAATCCTTCTATTTATTATTGTTGTATTTATCTGCCCAAAGTGCAGAGTGAAACTACTGTAGGTGGTTTTCAGATGACATTTCAGTGAAACAATAAAGAAACA
Organism: Lepomis macrochirus; assembly: GCA_024633595.2. NCBI lineage: Eukaryota > Metazoa > Chordata > Actinopteri > Centrarchiformes > Centrarchidae > Lepomis > Lepomis macrochirus. The sequence goes on from JALXJV020000016.1 coordinate 10,422,651, forward strand.
GCAAGAAAGAAGATGCTGAGTTGAGTATCAGACTGGAGGGAGTTAGAGTCCACAAAAAGAGATGAAAAGAAAGAGTGAGAGAGGGACGGAAAGCTGATCAGTCATAACACGACCCAGCTACACATTCCAGAGTAATTGAGCGGATGATTAGTCTCACAATCAGCAACACAACCCCAGCTGTCCGAACAAAAACTATATAAATACAGAGATCAGGGAGGAGAGAAGAGGAGAAGCGATGAGAGGAGAGAAGAAGAGATGAGAGGAGATGAGAGGACAGGAGAGGAGATACAAAAACAATAAAGGCGGGTACAAGAGGCATATGGAAATCATAATCTCTCCACTCCCTTTTCCTCCCTTTTTCCTTCAAACGTCTTTTTCTCACTTCCATGAGCCAGCTCTACGCCTACAACTCACAGGGGTAATTAGAGCTAATTTGCCCTCGTCGTGTGAGTATTAGGGGTATTAGGGGTATTAGTGAAAGGCTCAGCTTTCACCACTCTGTTTGTGTCAACAGGGCAGCCTAATGAAGCATGCTGGGAGTGCTACAGATCACTTGTCCTGCTGATTGTGCTTGATTCGCAGAGTCTTCCTTGTTTTAAATGACACCTGAGTCGTTACTAAATGACTAGGAACACCCAAGGAGAAGAGAAGCCAGTGAAACATCAGATTTTACTGAGTGCTCAGCTTTTCAGGCCAAGTAATATTAAAATTAATATCAAAGCAACAATATTATTACAACACAATGTTTTTTCTCTTTTCTAACTACCAATTATATGCATAATGCTGCGGGCCCAATGAACAAGTCATTAAATGGGAGTTCAAACAGGACAAACATTAAATCTCTATAAACTTTCTAATCAAATTTAGTTTAGATAAGATCATTACAGTTTAATCTAATCTACTTTAGATTGGATGAAGCTATGAATATACATTGGAGGAGGCAATAAGAAACTGCTGGGGGCAGGAAAACAGGAAAAAACAGTACAGCAACATTTAAAAGCTGTGGTGAATGTGCAAATGTGCAAAATTTGCTATTCATATGATCAGATGAAGCTAAATGTCCAGATGTGAACATGATTATTTTTTAATTTTGCTTATATATATATATATGCATATATATATATATATATATATATATATATAGTAAATTGCTATTCATATGATCAGATGAAGCTAAATGTCCAGATGTGAAAATGCATTACAGGATTATTTTTTTTAATTTTACTATATATATATATATATATATATATATATATATATATATATATATATATATATATATATATATGCACTTAAATCCACTATTCACTTCTGAGAAAAATATCTAGCACTTTAGTTACTAAATGTTCTGCCATGCTATCCATCAAGTTGCTAACGACATTTGTGCAACTTCACGAGTCCAGAAGTCATTCATTCCAGTGGATGTGGAATGACAGGCAGTGATGCACTGCTGCTCCCTTTTAGCTGTTGGATCGGATCAGTCACACATTGGATGCACCTTACACAAAGCGAACATGGGAGCTCTTAGTAATCAAAGTAATTGTGAAGTGTGAAATGTTTAAAGGGGCATTACGTAGTTTCCAGCGACCACTAGCGGTGCCGTTTTAAGATTGCAACCAGGTGTGCGCTCGTACGCGTGCTCGCTTGAACTCATGAGCGAGCAGAATCCGAAACACAACCGCTTTCATACAGAAATCCTGCAATAAACACAGGAACAACAGCATGCAGGCCTTGGTTTTACACACAGACATGTTCAGGCTTGGTTACTTCAAGGTTTCCGTCTCACAGGCAGATCAACACCGGCGCCGTAACATTACTTCATTCAGTGCAGCGAAACAGCAGCATATCGACACAGTACTCGCGAAAAAAGACAAAGTGAGAGCAGCTATCGACAGACAGGGAGACAGCTTCACACAACATGGTGCAAACTCAGGTAAACTCCCACTGCTACATTACAGTAATAGTTTTATCAGCTGCAGGTTGAACTAATCCACGCTAGTTACATGATCATGGTATATTTACTGCATTTAGCCGACGTGCTACATCGTTAGCCGCCTGCTGCTTTCAGTAACCATCTTTACTATCTGTGAATCTGTCACCGGAGGCTCAGCTATGTCAGCACAGCTACATGTATTGAATGATAATGAAACGGGTAGTGAGCTGGACTGAATATTATAAGATTGTGTCACACTTTATAACAGTTAGACCGCACTAAGTAACTTTACTGGAACTAGTGTTAGTGGATGGCTCTTCTTCCTCTGGGTTGTATATTATGTGGGTCATGTTAGTTACAGCAACCGAGAGGTGGAGAAGCCGTGTATCAGTAAAAGGCAATAAATCTAAATTGAACGTTACGAAGCAAACAGTGGCGGGTTCAAGCTATTGTTGCGTTAGCTAGCTGGAGCCTTCGAATAGGAATAGGAATACCTACCTTCAGAGTTAATAGCCAAACCCGGCAAGTAGATCATTTTAATGTCAGATTACAACCCCTTCACACACAGGCAATAAAAAAATGATTCATTTTAGTAGAAAAACTACATATAGCCCCTTTAATTATGGTTTGTAAGTTATGATTATAATGCAACCCAATCCCTCTAAAATGTATCATTATTGGTGCCTTTTCCCCTCAGGATCACATACAGGACATTCGCCATTGTAGGAGCATTTCACTAATCACAAGAACCAAGCTATAGCAAACCTTAAATTTTGATCTTGAAAATGTTTTTCTTCTGGCAGTGTGGAGTTTTTACTTGAAAATAGCTGCTTACTGATGCTGGAAACAGCTGAGAGCTGAGAGATTGAAACACAACAATGAAGTTGCAGAAAATCAGAATAATTTGCTAAAAGATAGTGAAATGCTCAGCAGAGCCGAGGAGAACTGCAGAATCGGAGGATTTCAGTGGGTTTGAAGGCTTGAGCTGCAGCAGGAAAATGTATTAGAAAAGTATTAGACAGTATTGGTTTGGATCAAACAGATTACCAACATGGTTCATCAGTACTACTCACTGTGTTGTTCTCTCACAGTAAAATAATTGCACTGAACAATTCCTTGAGTATCACTTCAGGATGTTTAATTGGAACTGTAGCCAGAAAATAGGCATTTGTAACAGTTTTACCGGTACTGGTGTTGATAGTTCCATATGGCATGAGGGAGGGAATATTTGCACAGGCCCATGATCCTGAGTGTTGCAAGCATGAGGTCTGTTGGAGCTCCAACAGCCAAGTAGAGGCTGTTAAATCAAAATTCAATACACACTTACACCACAGGAAAAGATCAACATTTACGCTTGTTTACAATGTACAGCAAGAACATCCACCCATAACACAGGCCAGCCACATTCCTCTGCCTGCCCACACACATAGCAGCCAGGATACATGATGATGTCTTCCCTCGCCTGATTTCAGAAGATGGATTTTTCAAAATGAGAAGCAGATTACAAATTCCACCAGGAGAAGTTAACACTCTGGAAGAAGTAGGGCCATGAGAAGCACCGTTGGGAAATAAAGATTAATACAGACAGCACACAATAACTTCATACTTTTTACTTGCTCATGTTTGTTACTGTGTCAATTTACTAAACCAAAGTCCTTCCATCAGAGGCAAAGGAACTCCATTCATAAAGGCCAGAGTAGCTACAGCAGTAGGTTGTTTCTGTCAGCTCTGCTCTGGGTAATGTGCCAGCAACCACAGAGGCCAGTACATAGCTGTCATTCCTCTGCTCACTGAAAGCACATTTAGCAACCAACACCTGTTTCCCCTGCTCAGTCTCCACTACAGGCTGCTCCACTACAGCTCTGCCTGCATCTAGAGGAGCAGGGATTCAACTCTTGTGACTTTTTTTTTTACACAAACAACATTTCAATGTTTGTAGGGTGTTAAACGTCCCCCTGGAAGCTGTATGACATTCTTATGGGTGGATTAGTGGCTCCTTAAAGGGACAGTTCAGTGTGTGGCACCTTTTCGTTTCTTTTGCATGGGGCTTAAAGGTATTATGAAGTGGGAAATAGTACAACTCAGCTACTCAGTACTCAGCTAAGTTAATGGTTGTGGATCAATAGAAACTCTATTTGAAAGAAGGGAAATGCTCCTTAAAACATGTGATAGATTGGCTTACATTTACAAGTTTATAACATTTCAAATTTCAGTATTTACAAGTATGACATGTTTAGTTATGACTTGTTTAGAAGCTGAATCAGTTGTTCACGATTGTAAGGATTGCGGGAAAAATTTTCCAAAAACCAAACAATCCTTTCAAAGCAGGGTGAGGCAGCTTTCAACACAGTCTTCCTCGATTACAGTTCAATTGAGTTTTGTTTATATAGGGCCAATGCATAACAGAAGTTATTATTCCACTTTTCATATAGAGCAGGTCTAAATTATCCATTTGTAATATTATTTACAGAGACTCAACAATTCCCGCCATGAGTAAGCACTTCGCGACAGTGGCAAGGAAAAACTTTCCAATTCTAGTTTCTTATAACACACTGATGAGGAATCAGGCATGAACTAATATAAAACTTATACAAACAAAGTCACAACCAGGCATGTGCACCATTTAAAAGGTTGGCTAGTCAACCCTAGCATCTGCATCTTAGGCTTGTATCAGCCAATCACACTGATAAGCTGGATAACATCAACCAGAATTTTGACCCACAACTATATGTTAATGTTCTACAGAAGATTTCCATTTCTATTTGTTTTCGTTATGTTGACCTGGTCTTTCTTTCTAAGTTATTTGCTGTCCCTAAAAAGAAAGTTAAGCATTGATACTGTGCTGAACACATGTCAAACTTAAACTTACCACTTTATTATTCACACCTTGGTCATGTTCAAGAAACTATTTTGATTCTAATCTAATCTTCTAGTCTAATTCTCTGTGAACCCTAGAGATGATTGTGCATTAAAATCCTAGCAGATCAGCAGTTTCTGAAATACTCAGACCAGCCCATCTGGCAGTAACAACCATGCCACGTTCAAAGTCACTTAAGTCCCCTTCTTCCCATTCTGATGCTCGATTTGAACTTCAGCAAGTTGTCTTGACCACTCTACATTCCTAAATGCATTGAGTTGCTGCCATGTGATTGGCTGATTAGCTCTGTGTGTTAACAAGCAGGTGTACAGGTGTAACTAATAAAGTGGCCGATGAGTGTACATTAGTTGTGTGGAGCAGAGCGGTCAGGGTCAACTATACAGGGAGGTCAGGGTCAACTATGGAGCAATGCACCTTGAGATTACGGGATTTCTCAAGGACACTGTAGACTAACAACAGCACACAGGGGCTTGAATGTTTTCTATCAATATATTCTAGTGGAATTTCACCTTCTTGTCAGGTCACTCATTAGGATTATAAAAATGCATGGCTTACTAAATGCCTGTGTCACAGTATGTTAGTCTGTATCTATTGTTTCTCCATTTGCCGTCTTGAACTATTGACACTCACCTATAGAGTCATATCTCCCTCAACCCACTGTCTCTTTTGCTCCCTTTCTCTTCCTCTCTCTCACTCTCTCATACAAACATATACACACACAAACATACACTTTCACTGCCACCCATGTTTTGCCCACTAACTGGGCTAAATCAGTGCTGACTGTTAACAGAGAAAATAATCTGTCGTGTTGCTAATTGGGGAAAACATCTGAAAGAAATATTTCATAAAGTTCATTTAAAGACAATTGTCTGTTTATTAGGGGTTTTGTAATGCCATTAGACTAATTGAATGGTACTATTGTAATGCTATTACAGCAACATGAATAAAAAACGAGTGCAGAATTTGATGAGAGACATCTGTGAAATATCTAAGAGTGCACTGTCATCTGCAGAATGGCAAGAATTCCCCCCTTAAACCTTATATTGTGATCATTGTATTGCCAAATCAGTTAAAAAAGGAGGTGAAAACACACAGATCCTCAGCAGTGGGGAATCCCTTGCTCTGCCACCTGCTCGTCAATCATCCTGGCCTGTGTTACACGAACCTTCTTGCTGCTACTGTCCCATGCTGCCCATAATGACCATACCACACATACCAGAGCCACAGAGGGGCATTCCTGGACCATTGAGCCAGATCAGTTGTTAAGCTTACTTACTTAAGAGACAGGGAGCATGTGATTGGCTGAAAGGTGAGGGAGAAGTCACTACACTGCTGTCACAAAAAGTGACATGAAATTTAGATGTTATTGGAGAAAATACCATTGTCAAATCAAAAAGTTTAAGGTAATACAATTCACTTTCAAAATGTTGCCAACAGGATGTGCCATACAGGAAGAATAAAGTCCTCCAAGGAATTAGTTTTGACATCAATGGGCAAACGCAAACGAACTTTAGTAGTTATGGGTACTTCATGAAAAGTAGCAGTGCTTAGTCCAAACTCTGGCATTCCCCTCTATAAGACAGTTTGTTGTATGCTGTAAAAACATATAATCACCTCTTAATAAAACTAAAGAGTAACTAAGAACTGCAATGTGTCTGTGTGAGGATCCAGAATTTGTTGGGAATTAAGAGTCCAGTGTACTTTTTTTGAACTGCCAACCAGTGAGAAACTGTGAAAAGTACAGTTGTTCCATTTAATGTTTTCAGCTCACTGCCTGTATGCCCAATTGAGTTTCAGCATCTTTGTAGACATTCTGTTTGTGTCAAACTCTATCTGGAAATTTTGGACAACCTCAAATGTTTTAAGTTTGAACTCCCTCGCCTACCTCAGGTTCGAGTATATAGATCAGCCCAAAGGCCATGGCAAATGGCAATACATTCATCACCCACCCTTTACTGATGATCTTACACCTGCTGTGACATCTGGAAAGAGAAAACCACCTACATAAATATATCCTGCTAAGTATAATTGATCAGCTCTGTATCTGTACTAAATATGTCCACATCGGACGTTTGCACAGCAACTCAAATTTGTTACTCAAAATTTTCACATTTGTTCTCCAACTCTAATTTAATGTTAACCAAATAAGTTGACCAAAGAATACAAAATTGAAAGTGTAATTTTAAAAGGCTGGAATTACTCATGTATATCATATATATCATGTGTGTAATGTGTTAGTGTACAAACTCAAAGTGTGCCTGTGTGTGTGTGTGTGTGTGTGTGTGTGTGTGTGTGTGTGTGTGTGTGTGTGTGTGTGTGTGTGTGTGTGTGTGTGTGTGTGTGTGTGTGGATGTGTATAAGAGAGCATGTCAGCAGAGAGTGTAATCTGAGGGATAACATGATGCTTATCCAGCTGATCTCCCCACCTCCCCGGGTTCTGACAGGTTGACACCCATCATTCTTCACATTAACTTTGCCTAATTGTCAGGTAATCCCCCTCTCCCCTACTGTCCCTCTATTGTCCTTGTACTCAGCCCCTGCTTTCTAGGTCTTTATCCACCAATCTAACCAGGCACCCTGCAGCCAGTAAGCCCCTCAGCAGGACGTCTTGTCAAGGCCCAGAGTCCTGGTAGGCTCTGCTACTGTAACTTGGGGAAGTGAAATTGGGAGCTTCCTCTGTGATGATAACCCCCATGCTGGGAAGCTCTCTACAAGGCTGACAGCAGAGCCGGCCCCAAATAATCTCAACCTGTCAGCATCTGCTGCTGATCCAGCCCTTTCCACATATACATCTCACAAACTAATGTTTCCCCAATGTCTTTTAATGAGATAAAATTATTAATGTTAATAAAGATAAAGTAATGTTAGCATGGCTTTCAGAGGAGATATTAAGAGACATTTTCAAAGGTATAATGATAGACTACTAAATGTTGGCCCACACTTCAATCTGAAAACAAAACAAGCAGCGTCTGTTATCAAAATGCAAATGCTCTTCTCCTTTTCATTTTAAAAGGCACACAGGCTTTTCTTCCTCATTGCCACATTACACACTTCAATGCTCATGTCCAACATTCAAAGATTGCTCCATTTTTGCAACTCTTAAATCTCAAGTATACAAACAAACACATTCCAGCTGTACTGTATCTCTCGTCCTGCCCTGACAGTGATTGACAGGTGTTTGCAGAGTCACTCTGCAAAGTCAGACATGAGACATATGTGAGTCCCACCCTCCTGTCATGTCCGCCTTCCCATGAGTCCATTGTGGCTGAGGTGGAGGTGGCAGGAGCAGTCAGGAGCTTGTCAGAGCAACAGGAAGAGGCTAACGCACTCTCTCTCTCTCTCTCTCTCTCTCTCTCTCACACACACACACACACACACAAATGGACAGCTTCCCTGTCTTACAGGAACAACTCTCGCTGTCAACCCCCCAGTGAGTGTGTCAGCTGTCATTAACTTCTCAGACTTCCAGTGAGTATTGGAGCTTCCCCTCACTCCCACCCCCTCACAGGTGACTCTCACTGGGGGCTCCATGCTGAGGATGCCAGCCACTCTGCTGGAAGTCTCCATCCTATCAACACAGCAAGCCAGGAGCCAGAGAAACGAAAGTGAAAGAGAGAGAATTTCTCTACATGATTACATTATTACACATGGTAAAATACATGTATGTATAGTGCATGTATGTGTGTTAATGGTGTAATCTTGCCTTTTTGTTTGCGTGTATTCACATTCATAGATTTTGTGTTTGTTTTTTTGTAAAAGTTGTATTTGTGCATGCATGCATTGTATATGGATTGTTAATTTTGTAAGTAAAAATATAGTGCACACATGTTTTGGTGATTGCATCATCTCTTATAGGTATGTTTACATGGCAGGTTTTTTGTTTGCGTGTGTGTTTGTGTAGGTGAGTGTTTATGAGAGAGAGAGAGAGAGTGTGTGTGATGTGTGTGTGTGTGTGTGTGTGTGTGTGTGTGTGTGTGTGTGTGTGTGGCTGGGAGGAGCATGCGTGGAATGTGTGTGTGATATAAAGGCTCTCTCCTCACGCCACAATGGTGTCTTTGACAAGCGGGAGAAGGGAAGGCTTTGTTTGGTGACACCACACAGTGTTGTGAATGCCCAACATAGCTGCCATTCCTCTCTCTATGCCCTCCGCCAGGGTACTGGCTTATCAGGGATTCCTCTCCTTTCTATCTGCCCACTCACAAACCTCACTATATGTGTGTGTGTGTGTGTGTGTGTGTGTGTGTGTGTGTGTGTGTGTGTGTGTGTGTGTGTGTGTGTGTGTGTCTGTATGTGCAAGTGAGAGAAAGAGTTTGTGAAACAGAATTGCTAGCACCAAGGAAAATGCAAATGAGCTCTAGAGGAGAATAGACTCTCTGTTTGGTTACATATTTCTCCACAAGTGGACCACTTTGGCTGCCAGATTTTTAAACACTCTCAAGTAGCTGGCTAGCATAGATTTGATTTGATGATAATGAAAATAATGACAATATTGGTCACGACACATAAAATACAAGCCAACGCAGGGACTGATTTTAAATGATAGTAGTTTCACATAAAAGCAGAGCTGAATAGTAAAAAAAACCATAACTGGAAACCATAACTGCATGATGCATAACACTATGCCAGGATTAGGTTCTCTTCTTAAACTGATAGTCATTTGAATTTAGACTACTCCAAAATTGCATGCAATGCAAACATCCCAGCAGTGAGATCAAGCTGAGGCTATGGATGGTATATATAGTTCCATATGTCCATTTTACAGATTTCCTTTGTACAGAGACTGACCCCATGGGGCATGGTTAAATTTCTGGAAATATTTTGGTTATTGCAAATAATTATGGCTAACTAAAACACTTGACTAAGGTTGGGCTGATTGTGGTTAAGGTTAATAAAAAGGTTAATTGCAGGATTATGACAGGAAGCAAACTCCACTCTTAATGTCTGCATTAAAGTTACATGCTACATGTTAATCCACCTCCCTGCGCTACACCTCTGCTTTCTGCAGTGCTTCATAAGGGGCATTGACACTTAGTTGTGATGTGCAACATTGTCCAGTATGACCATTATTCTTTGGATACTGGGCTGTGAGGACGTGGTTATCTCTGGTTAAACGTGATTAGCTTGGAGGGCCCTGGAGTTAGTCTTTTAACTCTATGGTTACACAAGTTGTCTTGCTTTCAGCATGCCTGTCATTAACAGACTTGTTTAATAACAGGGACACACCGACCTCTGTGGCCGGTGGCCAGCTGTGACTGCCTCTGTTTTTTAGCCAAACCAATAACGGAGAAAAACATATGAAAGCAAGTTCATGAAACTTAATTTTGAGCAGTGAACAGTGTTGATTGTGCAAGCCTAAACTCCTCAGGCAGGTTGTTACAAAGTTCATACTTTTTTCCATCCTCTAATCCTCCTCTCTCATCATTCTGTTTATCTCATAGTTACACTGTGAACTGCTATGTTGGTGAAAAGCTCATCCTTCTCTCTGGTCTCAGTAATCATACAGGTCCTTCTTTACAGCTTTTCCGCTAACATATATTTGCCAAGAGCGCTGATACCCAAATTAAAGTAGGTATGGTGCCCACATGTGAGCAAATTAGGAATTCAGTACACATTAAGTCATGGACACACAAACTTACACACATCTGTTTCTCTGTCTTTTTAATGCCAGGCTGTTGTTATATGTGTTTATATGAGCTGTGATGGGCCTTACAGAGGATTGGCAGCAACAACCCACCAGCACTTCAAAGTAGGATTAGACCGATATATATGTTTGTTCGATATTATCCACTTTGTAGTTGTTTTATCAGACCTGAGGCAATTATGGAGAGTAGGGGCTTGAATGTCAGCTTATCTCCATCTGGTGGTGAGATGGGATCAGACTGAAGGGGAGGCTATACCCAACGCATGTGTTGGGGCTTTACTGCAACAGCTGCAAGAGAGAAAGACTTCACCCCTTTACTTTGAACAACTTTTCTTACATAAAAAGAAGATGGAAGGAGCTCTGTTCAAGTTCATGGACCAAAGGAAAGTGTTGGTAGTGCATCTCAATGTCAGCAGGTGTTCAGACCCAAAATAGTACAGTGTTAAGAAATGCAAGAGGCTGCGTTGCTCTGGGTGTGTTGTTTCAAGTTGAGATGCAATACAATCCAGGAAATCCAGTATGAGTCATAGATCATGAATTTGAAGGCTTATCAGACACCAAAACACTACACAGCAGTTTTATGACACCGCATTTTACTGAAAAGTCATTGCCAGGTTTTGATAGATGACGTTCAGACTCCAAAGACAAGAACCAGTGCAGTAGGGGAATGGTGGCAATTGACTAAAGAACCACTGTTGGGCGAGAAAAGAATGATACTGTCTGAGATGACAGACTGGCATGGAAAATGAACATAACCTGCAAATGTTCAATTTTTGGTCAGGAATTGGTTGGTTTTAAACATATCTTCTTCACAAATAATGCATCTAATTTCTATATGAGGATATATCTTAGCTTTTACGATTAAGTTGTCATATATTTGCAATAGTTATAACTACTACAGTAGTTGATTATTTGAGATGTATCAATGAAAAGGAGCAGAAGTCCAACTGGAAAACTGAGATCTCACAGTGGGAAATGTCAAATACAGTCCTAAAAGGAAGTGGGTGTATTTGCAGAGAACTCTGTGGCATGTAATCAAACATTTTTAGTGCTGTTATTATATTCTTGACATTAAATATGTCAGGAATTTCTCCTACTGATTCTGAAATCACCAGGAGCAAGCCAAGGTTTGTGGTCACACAGTGTTTTTTCAAATATCACAATTCACAAACCATGATTTTCAAGCTGATACACAATTCTCGGTTTCTAAACATCCTTTTCCTCAAGCCATTATTCTGTATTTCCCGTTGTTTTATCAAACACACACGAAAATATAGGAATCTTCAATCTACAGCAATTCTAAGTTGTTGCTAGTGTTTCTGCTGGGATGTGGGAGCTTTCAGTTATTCTTGTCACTTTCCTAACACTGTGCCTTTAGGGAACAATTAGGTTCCTTTTATGTTGTTGTAGCTTATTTCATCATACTCCTCCATTGGTCCTCCTTCTTTGGAATAAAACACACACACACACACACACACGACACACAAACACATAATAATATGAACACGCATGGTCCATTAACTCTACCAGTCTCCCAGGAGCCTCCTGCAGTTGAATCGCAGCCATTCCTTCACTTTTCAGCACTGCAGTGGGAATAATATTAACAAAAAAGAATTAGCCTAGCCTTTCCATTGGCCTTTCTCTCTCTCAACACACACACCCAAGATTTGTGCTCAGTGTGTGATATAGAGTATTTGCTTCATCTGTACTGTACATGTGGCCATGCGTGTTTGCCCTTGCACAGTATGTGTGTTTCCATGTGTATGTTTTAGTGTAGTGAGTGTAAAAGCGATTGGGAATGAAGTAAACATGGAGAGGGATTTTATTGTAAGGTGCATTTGGAGGCATGCCCGTCCTTGTTTGTGCATGCATGTGTGTTGTGTATTCGCAGACTTGCTGCTCCCACGTCCCTGAGAACGAGGCCAATCAGATTGGACAGTTTATTTCCAAACACTAGTGTCTGGCCTGCTGCCTCACACACATTCCAGTACTTCCAGACAGACTTTCAGAAGCGGGAATTAAAAAGGCATTGGAGTTGTTAAAACATGACATTCCCAAAAAAGGGCTGCTGGGCCCCGAGACTACCCAGAAACATCCCACATGACTCAACACTGCAGGAATGACAGAACCGCCAGGGTCGCCGATGAAGGTCCTCTCATAGATATAGTCTCTCTATTTCCCTCCTCTCGTCTCCATGTCTGTCCTTCTTCCTCTCTGACATCATGTTCTCTCACATAGATCACCCTTAACTGAAATATCTTTCTGTATTTTTGTCTTATGCAGGTAGGATTTAAGGGCCTTGCCCAAAGGCACCTCATCATTAGTAATGAGGGAGGGGAAAATATTGCTCTTTCACCTTCCAACCCAATTTTTTTCTGAAGGCCTAACCTTCAAGTCACTGCTTCCTCATGCATGTGAACTGTACAGTATACACTAGGGCTGCAATTAATGACTATTTTGATAGTTGATTATCCATCAATTTATACATTATATATATATTTTTTTATTTATATCAGCTTTTAAATTAAACTTGAGGTTGTTTCAGACATGTGCTAATTAACACTCACGACAATAAAATAAATACTGCTTTCTAAAATACATATTTTAATCAAGTTCTTATCTGAGCAGCTGATCTGCTGTTTAGTGAAAGAGTTTACATGCCAGTTCCGCAATACACTGACACTATATACAAAGAAAGGAATAACGTCATGCACCACGTTTGCCGAATTTACAGGGGAGTCAATAACAATTTTGTAGTAGACAGAGTTTCACAACGTTTATTTTCCCCTAAATCAACAACTCACACAACTTTCTGATTTTTTTTAAGGGAGTTTGGGGCGGATTAGCCGCCTCACACATATGAAAGTAGTCTTCTTTAGAAAGTATGAAATTGTCCGGTTTTGTCTAATCTTGCACATTCGGCAGCAACATGCTCCAACTGGGAACATCGCCATGAGTGATGCATCGTTAATGATTGTAAAGTCAGGGCACATCTGGAATGTGAACGTGGATGTTGTGTATTATGTGCTACGCTCGGTGCCATTAACAATCAATCAATCAAATTGACCAAGGCAAACTGTAAAGAAAATGTTAGAAAATAGGTCATAACTTGAAGTAACACGGCTTTAACGTGAAGCTAGCTCGCTGACTAGTTTACTGAGACAAGTCTTCATCATCCACAGAGCAACATTACGTGCCTCCTCTTCCAGATGCTCCGGTGTTTCCAGTAAAGCTCAGCTTTGCAGACGCTGCAGTTAACAACCTGTTAGGCTAAGTGGAGTGAAATGCTCCCACACTTTGGAGGATTTAGGTTGTGAAGGTGTTACTGTATTGCCGATGTTGTGTTGTTTTAGTAACTTGACTGTTCACATCACTTTGCTCCGTTAACGGCGTAAAGTTACGGCCCGATGACGTCATGAACGAATCGATTATTAGTGTCGTTTGCAACAAATTTAATAATCGATTTTCGTCGACTACGTAGATCAGTTGTTGCACCCATAGTATACACATGCAAAGACTTACACATGGCCGCACATTTTCAAATGAAGCTGATATACTGGTGCATAAATCATATAGAATAAGGGCATCTAATGCAGTAAGTTTAATTATATGGTACCTTACCATCAGGAGGTATGGGAGGACCTATTCTGAACATGCTTAAATGAAACATCTCAGATTCATATAAAAATGAACAAAAGCAATTTACGATTACTCCTTATACTTCTAGAGAAAATGCATTCAATCATTTTAGACCATTTTCCTGCCACAAAAATATTCCATTTTAAAAAATACTTAATACAAAAAATATTGGCGTCCATATTCAAAAACCCCAGTGTGCGCACACATACAAACACACACTCAGAGGAATGTTATGTGTATTGTGAGTGGGAGTTGAGGTCAAACATCACTATCGGGGAGCTGTGTTAATGTATTCAACTCTATAGAGGCTGACTCAGGCGGATCTCTGTTTAACAGTGGTTCAATTCATCCTGCTAGCAAAGGGCGCCACTAGCATTCAAAAATGGGGGCTTTGACGCAACTGAAGTGACCGTTTCAAAGCGTGAAAGCGGGCTGATCAACTTCCAGTCACGTCCGGTGTTTCCCCGAGAAGTTGCACATACATTGCTTTGAGGATGGGGTTCATTAAAAGTGCCATGACAAGAACCTATCTGGTGAACAGAAGCAGTAGACTGGTTATATCCCTACTAGCCCACTGTAATATCAGAGGTGGTAGATATTATTGGTACATACAAAGTCACTAATCAAATTTACAAAAGGAAATAAAATCTAAAATATTTGAAATCCTGTGGTACAAAGTCAGAAACTATTAAAAAATAACCATATGGTGGGTGGGAAGCACTTCTCACACCAGCCAATCCGTAATTTGCATGGCCCTGAAACTTTATTATCAATAATCGTCATATTTAAATCCATCCAAGAAACCTAAATGTTGGCAGGTATGATTCCTGGGTATTGCGGGTTTGTGGGAGATATCATTTTTAAAAATGATAGTCAGAATATATGACAGAGGCTGATATCCTGACCCAAGTATGATTCAAGCTGCTACAAAAGCTGAATCCTACATAATGTTTTGATATTTGCAAATGTCTGACTAACCTGCTTCCCACTATCTATAATACATCTTCCTCTTTACATGTTATCTTGATTTAATAAGACAAAATGAATAAGAACTGCCCATAATATTTATATTTTACATGAATCACACAACTTGCAGCTAATGAACATATTATTTAGGTTAATCTTTGACACATCCCACCTTGGTTAAGTTTTTGTTGTCCATGCTTTTATTTATTTATTCTGTTTTCCCAGGTTTGTCACTCATCTCTCCTGCCATTTCATATCACCTCATTTCATCCTGTGTGATAGATCCACCTGTTCCTTGTTATATTCACTCTCCAAGAATTTAGTTTACATGATCCCCTGTCTTATTGCCACTTCATCTTAGTACTTGTAACAGAGTTCCTGACATCTTCTTAGCCTACTCCCTGCAGGATTTGTTTGCCCATTTCTGACTGATCTCCTGTGTACAGAATCTTTGCCTGTTAAGTAAACTTTTATCCTTTCATTTACTGCCTGATTCTGAATTGTGCCTTTGGTTCCTCTGCCAGTGCTTTCTGCATTCGCAATCTTAGTATGTTTTAGGATTCAAAACATATTCTAAATTAGATATGTAACGTATTTCAGGCCGGCTGCATATTTTACCATTTGGGAGAAAAATGATCAGGAGAAAAAAAACTGGAAATTGGAAAATTAGGCTAATGAAAATGGAGATACCGACTCCAGAGTCCATTTATATTTACAGTTCATTGTTGAGCGAGACATATTTTTACTTACTTACTTGTATTCTGAGGCTTCAGAAAACCCATTTAACTTGCAACTGAGCAAGATGAACAAACAGAGAGGAAACTGAAAAATGTTATGGGAACAAGACAAAATGCTACATGTGCTTGTCAATCAATAAAAACTGATGCAGAATGAATAGATTAAAAAGGTCATTTATCCCGGCTTTTATCTCCATTGTTAATAATACCCTGTAAATTCAATTTAAATTATGTTGTACTGTGGTTGTGTTTATTTGTTGTTGTTTGATATATATTTGTTACTGCGAGCTGTAGTCCAAATTGCCCCTCAGGGATAATAAAGTTACCTTGTACCTTGAAATCAAGACAATCTTTTCACAAAGGCACAAAAATGTACTTCTTAAATGAAGTACCATCACGTTGCCTTGAACACAACATGGTCAATACACAACCTGTTTCCCACAAGAGTTATTTATATTAAATATTAAAGATATTTGTCAGTCTACAAGCAGTCCTGACTTATATTGGTTTCAATCATTTCATTACAACCCTGTGTTGTAAAATGATAAATAAATAAATCAACTTCGCACCTTGTACCCTGATTCCCAATTCTTTTGTGTCTTTTATATTGATAGCTTGTCCACAGAAGCTGATCTGTACGTGAAGTGGTCTGTCTTTTGCATTGTATTTGTGTCTAAAGAGAGAGAAAGACAGGGGGAAAGAGGATTAGACTGAGAGAGAGAAACTAAAGCACCTCTCTCTTTTCCATAAAGCCAACAAAGAAGAAAGCTGATGCACCCTTGTACAACAGCTTGTAACTTTTAGTAGCGTATCACCAGGAGAATAACACAAGGCAATCCATCTGCAATACAGCCCTTTCTCAAAGCTCCGCCACACTTCATCTAGTGTTAATCTCACCTACTTAACTATAATCAGTAAATCACATTTATATTTCAGCACCAGAATAATTAGACTAATCTAAAAGTCTGATTAAACTATGACTCCATTGAATAATTAAAACATTTTCACATATTTCCATTGCAAAAAACCCTAGGTTTTCAAAGGGCTTCCCTGGAACAGGATTTACTTTACTCCTCCTCTCAGTTTCCTGGGGCCTCAAAGGCCTTGTACAGTATGTAAGCCGTAAACATTAAAATATTCATGTATCAATTAAATCTGTAGAAATTAATCTAATAAATATAACTGGACAAAGCCATTACGGGCTCTTAAACACCAGAAGTTATTATGAGGATAAATCCTGCAGGGCTTTGGTGGCAATGCTGATTGCATGAGTAGTTCTGACTAATACAGATCTATAGTGCCGGACTGTAGAGCTAGCACTAGTAACTCTTTAAATGACGTGCTATACGATTCATTTTAGTGCAAGCTGATTCTTAACTAAATTGGAAACAACATAAACAATTGAACAAATGTGTTGCATTGGTTTGATTGGATCATTTACTACAGGTGCACCATTAAGTATTCAGGGCCTTAAAGTTTTTGCACTCACTGTGTTTATCAAGTGATGTTTTGATTGCAAAACATAACATTATTGTTATTATTATACACATACAATTACTTACATACATACATTATAATTATTATCTCTAAATGCTCTTTTAAAGTACCTATGAAATTTCAGTTAATATGGAACATCAATGGAAAAGCCTCTGAAATAGAAATGATGTAACCATAAAATTAAATCAAAATGTCAGATCAAATGGTCTCTATATAAATATATGTATACTGCAGTGGTTCTCAACCTGGGCCTCCCTGGGGAGGCATTGTGCCTGCAGGTGGGGCACTGACGAAAAATGCCCTTGTTGTTGATGATTGATGAAAATGAAATCCACTTTTGCTGGAGTTTGGGCACTTGCACGTTTTTTTCGACTTCTAAAGGGGGGTGTGACAGAAAAAGTTTGAGAACCACTGGTTTACTGTAACAATTTGGCTTAAAGATGAAATTTTTGAGAAGAAAAAAGAAGTGCGAAGTGCTCACTAACACAGATTTTGACAGATTTGTGAACAATATTTTAGAGAAATAGGCTTTTTGTGTACATAGAGAAAGTCTTAGCTCTTTGAGTTCAGCTGATAATGAATGGGGGCAAAAACAAAAGTGGTGCGTTTATAATTTTGTTCAGTGTAGATTACTGTCTTAGAGATGAAACAAGAGCCTTATTCCTAATTCATAAAATGTTTCATCAAATTTTGCCCTCTTGCCCATCGATCTAACCCTAAGGTCGGGTTTCAAATTTTTACGGGCTTATCCCTACGACGTCTCAAAAATATATTTTTAATATGGAAAAGCCAGTAAAAATGCCTCACATGCTCAGGGAAACGGTGTCTTGTCCAGGCTCTGAGGCACTGTAATTGCTCCCCTCCCCACCTCCCAAACCCCAGATCCGTCTTTACAGCACGCATTAGCATACATAATACTGCTCTGTGGACTAAAAGAGTCATGCCAATTGAAATGCAATCATTTTCACAGCAGAGCACTGCCATCACCACTTTAATTGAGTGTGAGGGCTCTTGCATGTGTATGTGCATGGCTTTGTATCATGAGACAAGGGATAATTGCTTTTGCAATACAACATAGCAATATGTTGTTAATTCAATGATAGGACTTGATTGCTTTTGTCTAGTTGAGTCCCCTGGGCTGGCTCATGTGTTTGTGATGTTTGTCAGAAAACAGAAGGTGCAGACGATAACTGCTGGCCACATCCCTTTAGACTGTCTGTGCCGTGACTGTACCAGTTTTTACACACACACAACACACACACACACACACACATACAGTACATAGAAAATAATTTGTGCTAAATGCTACAAACAGGGTGTATAAACTCTCGTACAATAAAGAAAAGAATTGGTATGAATGCCCCACTGTTCAGTGACAATCCAACCCAATTATCTCATCATTATCATTATCTGTGTATTGCTTTTGTCAAATTGCAAAGTGGGGAAACAGACACATGGCAGCATTTAACATTCAAAGAATGCAATGCCTGCTGTTTATATCTCTACAGACAGTCTCTGTTCCTGAGAGCTCTTTCAGTTACAGTAAGTGGCTACAGAGGAATAGGATAGAAATCAGATATAACACCCATGTCCCACTAGACTGGTTAGAACTTAACATTGGTTACATGGTCTTTAACCTTAACCTTGACTGTAAATTTAACCCTTACCCTCATCTCTGACCTAATTAACCATAATACCAAAACCTACAGTATACCTACATGCACACGTACACACACACACCAAATCCACAACTGTCTCCTTTTGGCACAAATGGACAAGCAAAGCTCTAAATGAGCAACTTATAGGACCAATTAACATAACAGAATAGTAATTTCCATACAAAGTGGACAAAGCAAATAGCTCTCTAATGAAGATCAGTGTTAGTATGCTTGCTGGTTAATTTCTCTCAACATCAGCGGAAAGCCTGCAGGGACAAAGTGATTGAATCATGAGAATGTGTATTAATGGCAGTGGCTGCTAATTAGCCAAACAGAGAAAGAGGGAATTAATCTTAAAGCCTAGTTGTAGACTATTCAAGTCTAGAGTAAATGTGGCACTGCTTGCCAAACATAATGACCAAATGCTACACTGTGAGCTAGAGAAATGCTCAGGTTAATCTGTGGACATTCCAAACATCTTTATTTTAACGCTGTAGCTCCTCAGAATGTGTCTGTGTTACTGATAAGTGAGCTGATAATGAGTTTATGGTAATGTATTTAAAAATGTGTAAGTGTTCATAGAATATTCCAATTTCATTACTAAGGAATCACTGTGATTCGAAATTATTGTTGTTGTCATTTATTCCTTTGAATTGATTTTAGGAGTTCAAACGTGCTGAAATATTCTTATAGAGATGTACAGTTTTACTCTATACAAGTGTTTACAAATTAACCTGTTCTACTTTATGGTATATTTACAACACAATTATTGTTATAATGTTATATTATTGTAACATTTTTATAGTTAATAATAATTTCAATAGTTTTAATATGGTGTTGGTCATTTATTTCTTTTTAGTTTCTTTGATTTTGATTTTAACAAAGTACTCCCTATTCCTTATATTATTGTGTACTTGTGTTCTAGTATTTGTGCATATTATGTATTTGGATACACAATTGTATACTCTTTATTGTTTTTATTTTATCATTTTATTGTATACTTGTATTTGTGTATGTTGTGTATTGGGAAAACACTATGGGTTTTTAAATATGCTATATAAATAAAGTGACTTGACTTGACAATTATGCCGTACAGTACCACTAATATCACAGTTTTGTAGTGATATGTATATGACAATACATACAATAAATCAGGACAAGCTCACTTGTTTGAGAAACATGTGGATCAGTATTGTGAAACGGAGATATTTTGTGGACTGGCTCCAGTAGTTGTCAAGTTTCAACTACAAGGCTGAAGTGGTGGTGCAAGCAGCTACCCATAAAAACAAGCCAGCAGAGCAGACTCAGTGAGAGCCTGTCTCTGATGAGGCACTGACACTCTCTGGCTTAGTGGTGTAACTACAATGTTGCTGGATGGGGAAAGCAACTCCATCTGTCACCCTCAGAAAAAATAAGTAGTTCGCCTCAGGACATCAAAAACTGAAATTAGATGAAATTAGTTAATTTATAAAACCTTGACTTCCCCTTTTCCTCTAAAAAAAATGCAACATAGCTTATTGAGGTTAATGAGCTCACTTTCAACAAATATGTAGGAAATGTCTGCAGTGCAATTAGATGATACTAAAATATGTTAAAGTAGTACTCATACACGTTATTTAATTTGCTTTTCTTTCATGGATATCACAACAAAACTGAAGTAAGCTATATTTTGAGAGAAGGATACGTTAGCCAACCCATATGGGGTAAATTATTTATAATACACTTAATTAATTATTTATAATGCACTTTTAGGCTTTTGCCAAAACCCTCCACAGATATGCACATTAACTTACAGTATATTCAGATCATTGATAAAGGAAAGAAAATACAAATAAAACAATCAGTTGGCCTATAATCAAGGGTGGATATTTCATGTCAGTGTTGGTGGGAACAATAAAAACAGTTTTAGAAATAAAGTCACTGATGGTCTGAAAAAGGTATAAGTAACGGGCCAAACCACTGTAAGACTTGGGGGAAACATAGGGTTGGGGATGTTCGACTTCTGTACAGTGTTTTATAGAACAGGTTTTTTAAACTAATTTTAAGGGTAAGCCTGTTTGCTAAACTCTGATACTCTATAATGCATACTTGTTGCACTATATTGTTAAATAAACAAACAGCTCTGTTTAACAGAGGGGAGAAAGAGTAGCCTAGAGACCTGAACCTACTTATCGTACAGGCCAAGCCTATTTCTTGATAGTAACAGGGGTTGTAATTTCAATTCAAAAGAACTGCTATTATGATACATTTTGTGTAGGCCTATTCTTTTATTAGATGTGGACATTATAAATCACCCACTGGCTGTCCACTTCATTGAAATAATTTAATTTGCCTATAATCCCAAGAAATTTGAATAAAACTGCTGTGCAAAGTGCAACAGTTTTTGTTTTGTTTTTTTGTTTGTTTTTATTTATACCCTGCAATTAAGCAATAGCAAACATAATAGTCTTTCTTTCTGTTCCAATTAATATGAGATTCAATTAGCCTACAATGAAGATTTTAAAATGATTCAAACTGATTTGGGAACCATTTCTGAGCTGACAGTTGTTATGCTCACCATTGAAAATGTTCAGACCGACCCAGAGATACCACGTGTGTCTGAATTAAACTGTTCAGAGCTGTCCTCTCCTGCTAGAGGGCGCTACTCGCACTGAAGAAAACATCACATGACCATTCATCCGCCAAGTTTGGATCGTGTTTTGTTTCCACCATGCGACTCCAACCAACAAGGCTGGTTGGAACAGCGTTAAGTCAACAAACGTAACTAGTCAAGTAGAGTGATATCGGAAGTTTGCGATTTGAATTTCAAAATAATACACGTCAAAAAACAATTCACATTCATGAAATTGATTTTAATTCGACAGTCTTTACCGGAAGTAAATTTTTATGTTGTGGTTCTTGACAGTAGCGGTATCTTAAGGAGCAAAGGCCTGCAGTTACTCGATATAAACTTTACAGTTTTAAATAGTTATAGTTTTATAGTTTCAGCTACTGTGATGAGCCTGCAGGTTAAAGACACCGACGTGGCTGATACAGTCGAGAAGCTAAAGCAGAAATATTCGGACAGGAGGAAACAGGTTTGGTTTAATGACAACAATACGTATAACGTTAGTCAGACCAAACGTTAACTTCATGGCAACGATGCCAACTTTAACCTGTTAAAGAAACGTAATGTTAAACCTTATCTAGCTAACGTTATGTCCATTCTTCGTCAGTGGTCCAACCGTATGATTAATATCACCAAAGTAAAGCTAACCTAGCATGGGTTAACTTTCTTCACAGTAACGTTAGAGTTAATTTAAGCAACTTCAACTTAACGCTTTTTTATTAAGAAACCCTGTAACGTTAATGAAAAACTTAACACCAAACTTAAAAAGAACAAAAGTCAGTGTATTACCAGATACCAGTTTTATAGGACTATAAGGACTTTGGTTTTACTCACAGACTGTATAAAAGAATTACTGTACTGTATAAAGTGTCGGTTTGTATTTGTTGCAAGTGTCAAGTAACCAAGTAACGTTCCAAATGTTTTCTTTTTAATTATTAACGTTATTATCTTTATCGGCAAAGAAAATGAACAAAGACAGGAACAGTCATTTACAAATTCTGCAAACAGTCTATGATACAAATACAGACAAGACATGAGCAGAGCCAGGCAGGCGGTTTCTTACAAACACATTAAACAAAGAGCACAAATTAAGTGTTTTCACAGCTTTCTTATGTTTTTGAATCATGGATGTTTTCTTTTCAAAGATTATAATTAAAGGTTTATGAGTGACTCTGTTTGCTTTTGTGGATGTGGTCAAAAGATCGATTGGGAATGACTCTTTCTGTTACTATTATTGTGAAAACCAAACAGTACATTTTTACAATAAAGACAGAATTGAGAGTCCGTGTTACCAATAATATATTTAGACAAATCTTACCAGATTTGCTAGAGTGGGGACATTGCCAGAGCAGGTGTACCATTGTCTCTGGATACATTTCAGAAAATTAGTAATTAACACTTATCTCTCCCTTCAGTTAGAGAAGAAAGTAGCTAGCAGTTTAAAACTTAGTAACATTACAATAGGTGTTGCTCGCTTGTTGTCCTTACATCATAACATTGAATGCACGTCTTATTAAATAACTTGATGATGCACAGCCATCTTTTAACCATTTAATTTGAGATCTACCAGCTATGGATATGGCAGAAAACCGCTGTAATCAAATCAAGTTACTTTCACTAAAATAAGTCGTTGTCCTGATTTTTAGTTGCCCGCTTCAGAAGTCACTGCCTCTGGAACCAGTGATGGTAAGTGCACTTCACACAGGGCCTGATTGGGTTCTACCAGGTCTCTAACATTATACACACCTAATTATATTCATTAATATTTCACTTTCTGGATAAATAATGAGTGTGCCTGAGAATAATATGCCTGACATTTCTTTATTTTCACTATTTTAGAGGCAGTACAAAGGCTCATTTTGGCCAGCAGATCCAAACTGCCGACTGAAAAGTTGAAATGCTACAGCAAAGCTTTACATGAGCTGTTCAATGCAGTTACCAACCATCCTGACCAGTAAGTCTAAAGACATTACATTTAGAAATGACAGTTTTTCATGCTTGTGATGAGTATTATACCTTGATCAAAACACGCTGCTGTCTTGTCTAAGGTTTGGCAGTGATCGTAGTCTGCATGGCAGTAATGAGGACCTGAGTGGGGACTCTCAGGTGCTGTATACAGAAACAGGTGCGTGTGTGTCAGAGCCAGTCACCAGTGTTTGTTCTTTCTGAGGCAAGAGAACTGACAACTGACTACCTTAGAGCAAACTCAAAGTAGCAGATGCTGAAATAATTTCAGGGTTCCTACCTCCTGAGGAAAATCCTTTGAAGCATAGTCATGTTGATATGATTACAGTTTTAAAATGACTGACCTGGCAAGATCATGAATAATAAAGTAGTGATTTATCCTTGAATTTATTTACTATTTATTTTCTTCCTGTCATTGCTGTAATTTGCCTTGTCCTAACAGCTATAGGTAGATAATGAGCTAGCTGTGAGCTTACCTCTGTCATACCTCTGTTTATCCAGATGTGACCTTGCCTTCCTGTCTGGATGGTAGCCCTGGGTCCCAGGAAATTGAGACTGATGGGAAGTTTCAGAGAGCTCGCCATCTTCATGACTCATGCCGTTCCTCTTCATTAGTACTAGTAAAGGTGTACCAGGAGATGATGACCATATATGAACAATTAAAGGTGAGAGAGCTGAACCACACAGAGAAAGTGACTTAGGTTTAAGGTTCCATGTGTGTCCAGCATTATACACCAACGTAAATGCACAGACTATTTTACAAGGGTTTCTGTGTATTTTGTGTTTCCATTTTCCCATATGTATTTTGTGCTTGTGAAGTGTAGTTTTAAGTGTTAGTTTGGGTTAAAGAAGGCATGTGGTGTAGTGTATAAATTATTGTAAGACCAACGTTTGTGCGTTTGTATGTGTGTGTGCACAGGCAGAGCGTCAAACCCAGCAGCAGTGGGAGAGGGAGCTGCAGGAGCGAGAGAGGAGGCTGAAGCAACAGGAAGAGGCTTTTGGAAGTCTGGCCGGGTTGGAGGAAATGCTACGCACCCGCATGCTGGCTATAGAGGAGGTCAGACACATATAGACTCCACCCAGTCACATTCAACAAAACGCATTTTTAGATATTCTTTCACCACACATTGTTTCCTGCTCCTTCCACCTTTCCACTTGTAACTCTGTGGTCCTCAATCACAAACTTCCAAATTATACACCTAATCATACAGTGTTTTGATACTGAAAGTGCATTTGCATACTGTAGTATGTAGTATGTTAGTACTGTGGTGTCACAACATTCTGCCTCCCAATTTAATGTAAATCTTCATTTTACACAAAGGATAATGTGTAAACTAATGTATGTACATATGTTCTGAAGTTGAGACACTTGAGGTAGTTTAAGTGAGTCCCAGACATGTTTTCAGGAAATAAACTAACTATCTTGAAATGTAATAATTAGTGCTAGGCAATGATTCAAATTTTTAATCGCATGATTGACATAGGTGCAAAATTGAATAATGAATCTAAAGTAATGTATTGTGCCCATTTAATTTAAATGTACTGCTATATACAGAAAAGTGCAGTAACATGTGTTTTGCAAATACTTCAAACCAATAAGGTGCTTTTTACCAGCAGTATTCCCTTTACACAGTAGCAATAAAATATTTCTTGTAAATCTCAACTATTAATGTAATAAAATCAAATAGAAAACCAAAGCTATTTGCCACTGTCAGGGCATTACCTTTTATCTAGATGTTAAAACAAGTCACGCACATGCCCACCTACTGCCGAAGTTCAATTGTCTTGAACTTTTTGTACACGACACGCAACACAAATAATTGAAAGAGAGACTGATCCTTACTGTGACTTTACAGAATCTATTAGTGTTTACTAAATAGGACACCAGCAAGAGGGATTTCGCATGGCAGAGCATCCCCGCAAAACTAGATGAAAGGTTAAGTTATGTAACGTTAGCCTATAATTTTGACTTAAGTTAAATAGGCTACAGCTGTGTAGCACACAGAAGCCGTTGCCTTGGTTACTGTCTTTAGTGTGCCTGCCGTTTACTCGTGGAGCTCTTGTCTCCATCTTTCCCACTACTAATCAGCATGCAGTGTGTAGCTGTCCACTTCGCTATGACATTTGATCACTTGTTGCTTTTCTACTTCTCCCACACGCATCCAATGTAGTCTGCCGAAGCGTCCCTCTGCTGCTTGTTTGGGTG
Source organism: Lepomis macrochirus (assembly GCA_024633595.2). Lineage (NCBI taxonomy): Eukaryota > Metazoa > Chordata > Actinopteri > Centrarchiformes > Centrarchidae > Lepomis > Lepomis macrochirus. The sequence goes on from JALXJV020000016.1 coordinate 10,448,379, forward strand.
GGTGATTTGCAGGCTGATTAACATCCCACCCCTCTTGTGACTCATCGTTTGACTGTATGTGTCAGAGTCAGTGACCAACGGACTTTCAAAATAATAATAATAAAAACTGCGTTAAGGTGTGATAAAATAATTGTCAGCATTAATTAATTAATGCATTAACACAATAATAACTTCATAATAAAATGTTAATAAAGCAATAATCCAGCCTGATTTATGATCACTTTTTGGCCAAATCAAATATTCAGACTAACATGGTCAGTAAGGACTTCGCATGACATAAGGGGAGGATACAATAGACCCACTATAACATAAATTTAATGGCAAACTCAAGTCATTGTAATGTATCACTGAAACATTCAAACATTGTTGGTGGTTCTGCACGGTTCATTATGTGTGAATGTTTATGCGTGTGTCACCAGAAACACCAGCAAGAGTTGAGCCAGCTGCAGGATCTTCTTCGTGAGAGGAGCAAAGAGAACAAGAGGCTCAAGTCCAGCTTTGACACCATAAAGGAGCTCAATGACAGCATGAAGAAGCAGGTCAGAAGTGTTCACATACAAGCCGTGATGACTGTCTGTTTGCATTTTGTTGGCATCTCTAAGGTTTTGACAAAGTCCTTCAACATTATAAAAATATTTCAAAATGAAATGTTGCCGTGAGTCAGCCAACTCCAGAATCAATTTTATTTTGACCAGCAAAGTTGCAAAGTTTTTAAAAGTTTTTAAATCTGATTTAAAGCTTATTGTGATCAAAAGTCTTCTTTTTATCATTTTTGTTTAAAGGGGCAACATTTATGATCTTTAGAGCGGGACATTAAATACAATATGTTTTGCTTTTGAGAGTAATTGCCAAAGTGGAGTCTACAGTGGCCAATCCCGATACCCACTTATTGTGCCTGAGCCCAGTGTTTGACTGGAATTTTCTTCAAAAATAAAGTGACTGATCAGATACCTACTTCATAATGGGTGGAGGAGTAAAAGGCTCATAGTGAACAGTTAGTACCATTGCCCATAGGAGGGCGCTATGACATAACCCTCTTGTATTTGGATGTTAAATAATATCAGGGTGATACAGATTTAGTGATTTTACATTTGTTTTCTTAGTATAAAGTGTCTGTTAGGTGTTTTGTTGTTACTGAATGAAGGCTTCCCTGCTTCAAAAACACAAATACATCCCATCCGAAAAAGAGGGCAGATTTGTTGCACAGAATTAAACATATTAAGCAATGTTTGTCTAGACAGTGGTCTTGCATAGCAGACTGACATTCATTGTTTCAACAGATAAATGAGATCAGTGAACATAATAAGAAGTTGGAGAGCCAGTCCAAGAGGGTGCAGGCCCGACTTGAGAACCTGCAGGTAAGAACATATTAACCAATACACATAAGGTCATGTGGTGAAAAAAAACAACCTACGGTCATGACAATTTTGTATGGAAAGCACTTAAGTTCTGACATCCAATCTGACAATCAATTTCCATGTACCATGATGGTCTGAACTTTACTTGCGGCCTTTCCACACTAAAAATAAGTTAAAAGCATCAATTTCTTGCAGCATTGACATTGTTAAACTTAAATATTTTTATGTTTAATATATTTGGTTAAAGTTAAAGCAGGTGTTCTTTTATACTTTCATTCATTGACTTACTTTTTTCAGCGGAAATATGAGTTCACCATAGCATCGAGAGGATGTCAGAAAACGAGCACAGAGTGTATTAAACCATCCAAAAAGGAGAAAAACGCTGCCTCTGGAAAACCCAGCAACAAGGTACTTCAACTACCCTTCTGTATGTGTTTGTTTGTGTTACAGCTGAATGCACCATCAATCAGCAGGATTTGCTCTAATTAAGGCTGCATTACTTCATTTGTTGTTAATGTGTTTATTGAAAGAACACTCTGCACTATAATTTAGCATGGTTAGACAACCATAACACACTTGTTTACACACATCCAAGCTGTAAATGGTGCAAAAGTCCTTCTCCATAAACCGCACTTACTCCGCCAACTGACATTATAAATCATAGTTTGTGCTTTTGTTATTTTACCATCACTGTTGTTGATAACGATGAATTATCAGTGGATACAGCTGAACTGGTCATTTAAAGGATTTTTTTCTTTCCCTGTTTGGAGAACACTGACTGATCCACACTCCCTTACAATACTTTTTCACCGTTTAATTAACACCTTGAGGCTATCCAGTGAAATCACAGTCTTGGTGTAATATTCACACTTTTTTTCCTGTATGTCCCATGGCTGAACTTCAAATAAATAGTTATAAATTCTAGTAATACTTATTTCTGTCAACCTGAGAGATGATAAGGGTCAAATTAAAGTAACAGTTATTACTGTAGTCACCATTTAGTGACAGAGTTAGTTACAGATGACTGCTTTTAGCTGCATAATTGAACTCTTTATTTTTTCCAGGACAGCTCCATTCCCGCCCCACTAAAGCTCTTGGCTCTCTTATTGGACTGGACACTTGATGGACAGAAGTTCTCATCAGTAGCAGCAAACGAAGGGAACGGGGTTGGCCAGTGTCTGCCTCCGGAGGTCGTACTCAATGAGAGATGCCTTAAGGTAGCATATTCCCTGTAACTTAAAGAGCAATAGATCAAGACACATTAACACATTTTTATTAAGTCATAAATTATCTTCGGTTTCCTTAGTTGCTGCCATTATTAGCAGATCAGCTTCATCACACCCCGTTGTCAGAACCTGACCTCCTCCTCAACCTTCTTCGCCTCATCCACTGGGCTTTGAGACACATGGACACCAGTTCACAGGTAAAGAAATGATTATTACTGTTGGTAAACTGGCCTGTTGCAGCAAGTTGTATAGGATACATCAAAGAGCATACAGTACGACAACACTAACAATAGAACATGTGGGGCAAGTGGGCTATACGTCTTATTGTTTATAGTTATCTGGAATACCTGGGTACACAGGGTAGTGAGATTAAATTCTCTAAAAAAAATGGTGTTAATTCTGTGACCTGCACCTTCCTTAGTTATTTAGTGTTTGGCCTAGATGAGAATGTTATTGTACAGAAAGCTGCTGGGTCACTTTCACAACATCATGAAGCAGAAACCAAACACGACAGTCAGTTTCCTCTCAGCACATAGCCACACATCAGAGAAGTGCACATGCACTTCAAGCAGGGGATATCCACTTTATCGCTACATCTCCCTTCACAGCATGGCAGGCTAAAATGTTTGGAGGTCCTGTCGAGTTCCATCTTGTGTTCAGATGAGAAGCGTGGTTATCTGAAGTCCCCTGCCTGTCTCTGTGTGTTGAGCAGAGTCTAGGCATCATAACAGGCTTCTGTCCGTGTCTTTGTAGCTTTGATAACGATGTGAGGCCACGAGCCTCTCAAGAGTCCTCCATGACAAATGCTGTATATTGTCCGTTTCTGGTTGTAATGGTGACAGCTGACTCTGCTCTATTGCCCTTATCTTACTGTGAAGGCCAAATACCAGCCTCTAGCCCATAACCCTTTCATTTAACTCACTGTCCAACCTCCCAGTCCACACAATGAGCTACGCTCCAGCCTTCCCCTGCTGCCCTTGGCCCCCAATTCTCTACCCACAGCCTCCAACTTCCTCTTTTCCAGTCTTGCTGCAGGGAGCTTGCCCCCCTCATGTTTGTTTGTCAGGCTATGTCATATCTGCTTAGTGACATGCTTGATGCTCAACTGGAATCATATGCTCCCTTATTGCTGCAATATGTGTTCACTTTTACAACAACAACCAACCACTATTAGGCCCATGGTGCATAAATGGAAGAAGGGAGATATCTAAAATATGGTGTCCCTATGGAGCTGCTGGAGAGACTTTGGAGAGAGGGAATAGTAGACAGAGATGTAGTGAGTTTAAAAACCACTTCTGCCCTGGAAATATGTAAATCTTGGATAGTAGCTACAGTTTATTGCGCTGATTTATTGGCTCCATCAGTTCTTTGGAGAAGTCGCAGAAGAACCCTGCTGGCTCCCTGTCAGGCTGACGTTGTGTTTTCTGCACTGGCGTTTGATGAAGATCATTGTAGGCATATCATTGCTGTTTTTGACATTTATATAAAGGAAATGTGTTCAGGCACAGTCATGAAGTTTGTGCAATGACCTGTGTGTATGTGTGTGTGTTTGCACAGCATGTAGCACTATCTGCCACTATGCGGCGGATCGGAGAGGAAGTATCAAAGCCCCCATCCCAGTTAACAGCGCCTCAGTCTGACGATCCAGACCTGCCCAAGCCCTACAGGAGCCGGCCCCTTTACCGCAGCCCCTGTTCTCACACACGCATCCTCTCCATCCTCATCACCCTCCGCACTGTCACACAAGGTAATAATACAGAACATACATACGCCGCACATACTTTAACTTAGGTATGATATTTGGAAAATGCAAACAGATGTTAAATTATGGACATAAAGCAGGATAGTAGGATTAGAATAATGAATCAAGTAGTGCTGCATTTTTTAAAATTTAGGGAACTGGTATATATATTATATTAATAATAGTATCCATCCATTTCTTACACCTTATTATTTACTACTCAAAGGAGATTTTTTCTTTCACCATAGCTGCAAAGATGACAGGTGGCATATAAAATCTCCCATGCTGAGAAACCATAAAACTCTGGCTTATTTAATTTATCTAATGCTGAATCACAGAACTAATTTAAGTGATTGACAGAACAAGGCATTATTTGTGTCTCTGACAGGTTTGTGATAATAAGTGTTATCTGTATAAATTCAGTAATCAAAACAGACATGTTTTTAATGTGCTCTGTCACTAAGACAGTGGTTCACAAACTTGGGGGGCATAGTGCCACTCTAGGGGGGACATGGCTATTGAGCAGACCTAAAGTTGCATAAATGTGATACACGTGGTATGCAAGTGGCATAAACAAAAAAAGGGCTCTGATGCAAGCAAATCTATTTTGCTAACCTCACTTTTTATTCAGATTACATTTAGGAATAATAACTTAAACTTAAACTTAACTTAATAATAACTCAAAAAAGGATAGGTACTCACTGTATGGATGTAGTTGTTTACCTGCATCAATGGTGAAGTGATGTGACAGCAGCCTTGTTAACGGTGCTGGTCAGAATCAGACCTAGACAACGTGAGCAGTACATCTGTTGTTACTTGTTACTTTCCAGTACGCCCTGCCTGTGTAGGTGTGAGTCCACAGAAACAGCAGGGTGCTAAAATATGTAACTGAGTGCTGAATTCTCACTTATTAGTATACTGTGTATGTACTGGGGCACAAGGGATGGCAATATCTCAGCAAGTCTTTCTGTACTGTACATACATACACACACACACACACTCACACTAACGCTACTTATATTTTATAGTTGTTAACAGAAATTTACACCAATTTAAGAACATTTTACACTTCAGCAGACAGCAAACTTGAACACTCAACATACTGTTTATGTAGCAGCCAGTACTGATCAAGTCAATTTAAGATTAGGTCAATACTTCTGTCTCTTGCTCGTCCACATGAGTTTTCTCTTTTTCTCTCTCTCTCTGCTGTATCAAAGTAACAGTCAAAAATATGGGCACCCCTGCATGCCACATAATGCACTAGTTTTCCCAGAAAATTGTTGAAATTACAAATGTTTTTGGTATTATCATGTTTATTTCTTTTGTTTGCATCAGAACAACACAAAAAGCAGTGAAAAAAAGCTTAATCTGAGACATTCCGCATAGAACTTCAAAAATGGACTGGACAAAATAAGTGGCACCCTCAACTTAATATTTGGTAGCACACACTTTGGAAATAATAGCTGAAATCAATTGTCAACAATCAATGAGTTTCTTAGACCTCTGTACTAGAATTCTGGACCGCCCTTCTTTTGCAAATGGCTTCAGGTTTTTAAGATTTGATGGGTTTCTTCTCCCAAGTGCTGTGTTTAGATTTTTCCACAGGTGCTCTATTGGATTTAAATCTCGACACATTGCTGGCCACTCCAGAACTTGAGTGTCTGTTTGTCTTAAACCATTTTTGTTTTTTTCCTTTGGGTCATTTTCCTGCTGTAAGAACCAAGACATCTGAAGGAGACTCAGCTTTCTAACACTGGGCCCTACATTGCACCCCAGAATCTTTTGGTAGTCTTCAGATTTCATATTGGTATGCACACACAGTCAAGAATCCAGTGCCTGAACAGCAAAACAACCCCAAAACATCAGTAAACCTCCACCATGTTTGACTGTAGGGACGGTGTTATTTATTTTTTCTGAAAACGAAGATGACATTTGTGTCATCTGTTCACAGGACCAGAAGGCTTTTGGCTTCTTCAGGTAAGCTTTGTTTCTGTGTCATCAGCAGGGTCTTCCTGGGTCTCCTACCATAGCTTCCCTTTTGATTCAGATGGTGACAGATAGTGTGAGCTGACACTGTTGTACCCTGTGTCTGCAGGTCAGCCTGAATTTGTTTTGAAGTTGATCGAGGTTCTTTGTCCACTATTTGAACTCCCCTTTGTTGCAATCTTTCATCAATTTTTCCCATTAATCCATGTCCAGGGAGATTAGCTACAGAGCCATGGGCTGTAAACATATTCACACTGATGCTCACAGTGTACACAGGAACATCAAAATCTCTATAGATGGATTAGTATCCTTGAGATTGTCCATACTTTTCTAAAATGTTAGTTCTCAAATCCTCAGACAACTCTTTTCTCTTCTTTCTTTTGTCCACGGTCTGTGTGATACACACAACACAAAGTTTGAGCCAACCTTTCTCCATTTTAACTGGTTGAAAGTGTGATTTCTTTATTACCAGCACCTGTGAATTGCTACAGGTCAGTTTAATTACAAACTAAAGAAGCATCACATGCTTGAAATACAATTATTTCTGAAGATTTTGGAAAGGTGACAATAATCTTGTCCAGTCCGTTTTTGAGTTGTCCGTGGAATGTATTAGATTTTTTTTTCTCAGCTTTTTTGTGTTTTTTGTTGTTCCAATGCAAACAAAAGATCAAACATCAGAATACCAGAACATTAGTAATTGCAGCAATTTTCTGGGAGAAGTAGTGCATTAGGTGACAGACATGCAGGGGTGCCCATATTTTTGTCCATGAATGTATTTGCAAGGGAAAAGAGGATGACACTCTGATTGGATTAATTCATGTTATGCCCAAAACACACAGACTAAAAACAACCCCTTTGCTCTTTACTTTATGCCCAGATTACACACTTTTTAACTAGCAAAACTTGAGCTGGACACACCGTAAGTGCACTTAAGCACTTTAGACACTATAGATCGTTTATATAGGCCCTTATAAATCTTAGTGCACTCAGTGGGTGCAGCCTGCATATCCTGACATATTTATGAAACTCTCCTCTGAACTGACCTTCCATCTGCTCATAATGCTCGAGGGCTCCCTCAGTATGTCTCTTTAGACTATTTTCTGTCAATCTGCTGACCAGGTTTGCTTTTTCCCCCTCTCTGGATTGACGTGAAAACAGATTGAGTATAATGGAGAGATGTTTCTTCCCCTTCATACTTGCTGGGATTTTACACATAATAGGTACCATTCTGAGATGTAGCTAACCAAACTCAGTCCTAAATAAAAAAAGAAAGCTTTTATCCCATGTCAGGTTGTAAAAATCTAGCCCTTTTTGACATTTGAAAAGCATTTTCTTGGAACTTCAGAAATTCTCAGAACTATTTCAAATGATCACACATCATATGTTTGAATTTGTCAAGCTAAATGGGTTTTGGATTTGAAAAGTAACTTAAGAAAGAAAGAAGAATGGCAGCCATTAAGGCCAAAGTACATTAGTGGAGTGTGAGAAAGAAAAGAAACACAGCTTGGATAGTGGGGATAAGATGAGAAGGGAAGGTGGAAGACAAGGTTCCTGCCACTGAACAATTTAAAACACTAATAAGAACATAAAGTGAAATTGACAGTAGAACTGCAGTTACCTGATTACTCGATTAGTCGACTAAAAGAAAATCCAACCATTTTGATAACTGAGTAATAATTTGCCATATCTCAATCAAAAATGCCAAATATTTGGTGGTTCCAGGTACTAAATGAATTACCAACTTTGTCAGACATGCTAATAAATTAAACATTTCGTGAATATTTCACAGTTTTCTGGTGTTTTTTAAACCCAGCAATGAATTGATTATAAAGATCTTGAAAATAAATATCAGATTAATCAGTAATAAAAATAATTGTTACATCCTTAGATGAGATTTGTCTCTAGAATTGTTTGTAATATAAAACCAAGTAATTTTGCTTGTATTCTCATCCTAGCACTTTATGACTGCTGACTGATGGACAGCAGTTTCAGCTAAAAGACTAAAATGCCAATGTAAGACTGAAATGACTCGAACACTCAATTTAAAACCAAATCAGGTATCTCTGTATATATTTGTGTCTCTTTGTCCTGCCTGCAGCTGATGTGCTAGCCCTGGTCCTGGACAGTCTCCATACCGAGCTGATGTCTGAGGAGAGCCGAGGCCTTTTCATCCACTATGGAGGAGTGTGTGTGCTGCTGTCAGTGCTTCGGGCTGGCCGTGGAGGTCTGCAAACACCTGTTGACATCCTGATGCAGCTAACTGAACAGTCCCGTAAGTAAGCACATGTCACATGACCCATCACCTTTCTGTAATTACAAGACTGCACCAAGGGTGACGAGTAGCAGGTTTTTTGACATATTATTGTTAGTAATAATTCCTTCCACAAATTCCACACCAAGCTAACGTTTACCTGGAGAACCCATATAATGAACATCCATTCAATATTTAACTACAGTTTGAGGTAGAAAAGGAATGTATTGAGGGCATTTTAGACAATATTGAGACAGTCTGCCAGATTGATTTCATCACAATTCAACACCTTCTTCTCATACTTAAATAGTTGATGTGCAAAATAGTAGAACAATGGTTTCTGGAAGAAGGATTAGTTTCCATTGTTTTATGTTTAAAACGAGACAGAAATGTAGTTTGATATTAAGGATGGTTCAATAACCAGTGTCTATATCTTGGTTTTATCCCTCTTTTGTAGTTGCAAGGTATGCTGGTTAATACACATTTATCTTGGAGGATGTCGTAGTAAGCAAAGTTTTGTTATAAAAACAAGGTGAAAAAGATGCATAGTTGTATCCCATTGCCAAAGAGGGATCAGACACAAACATGATCAGCTGTGGCCGTCACAGAGCAAACTTAATTATATATTCCTGTCACCACCAGACTCACTCACTGTCCAGTGCAGTTTCCCTAGTCATTTATTTTAATACCTGTTTAAGGATTTTCATCCTGTTTCTGCAGTTGTTGAAATAATAGTATTTACCATGACCACGGAAATTTATTAAAAAAGTTATTAGTTAGTAAATTGACTAATGCATACATTTTGGGGAAATAGAAGGAATATTGGAAAAACATTACTGCTGAGTGGTTGTCCAGTGACGTCAAGGTCTTAAAACACGAGTCAGAGGAGTTAGGAACTCCACTATAGGAACACTACTTAACATTTTTTGTACATTTTGAGTGTCAGTGGACAGCATAGCAAGTGAAGAAAATCTAGTTATTGCCTAATTAATAAGTATGCAGAGATACATTTCCTGCCTGTCCCAGCACATCAATTGTGACCTTGAGACTCATTTTTTAAAATTTTACAATTCACTATGCCTGGGAAATGGTCTGTGGTTCATGTAACCTTAAGAAGCTGCTGTGATCACATATAGCCTGCCCTATAGACCATCTTTGCTGTCACTATTTGCTTTCATTTATATGAGCTCCTCCTGCAGTATCACTCTATATCAACCCCATATATATAAAACCTCCTGTGAAAAGTAATGGTTTGTCTGAGCTCACGTCAATCATAGGCACTGGTCAGGCAACAGATTTGGAAGTTGTGTAAAGTAGAAATTTGGACCTCTGCCTCTTTCTGGGTCTTTTATTAAAAGACAAAAGACTTGACATTTTGCACGTCTCAAACGTGTACGAGGAGGAGAGAACAGCTGCAGTGTGTTTCCATGGAAGGGCAAGTTCGGCAGGGTCATGAGCCATATCATTTAAGACTGCTGGATGCTAATACACAGCAGCACTATATGCCGGAGGCGACTGGGGCCAGAGCTGTGTGTGCATGTACATATAGTTGTGTGTTTCAAGGTGACTGTAAGTCTAGCAAGATTTGGTAATTATTGTGTTTTACAAGCAGTAATGAGGGGAGACAGGGAAGCGGTGGGGTGTGGGGGGAGTGGGGGTTAACACCCAAAGGTTGCCAATAAAACAAAACAAAACAAAAAAAGGTCTTGTCATACACAAACACACACAGAACATTTGCGGCCAAACTGTGACAACATGACTGCCCTTATAAAGTTCAGTCACATACTGAGTTACACAACACATCTTGTGAACAGCACATTCATGGATCTCAAAATTGCAGTTCAACACCTCAATATATACTCGGTGTTACAGTGTTAACTACTAAACTTCTTTATTCAGTATATTTTACTCAATGATTACAAATAGACCTACTTGGTGTGTGCGTGTTTGCATTCTTTCCTTGCACGCCACTGTAGAGAAGTGTTTGTAAATAAAATATCTTCAAGTTTTGGACTGTTGGTCGGACAAGCTAATTAAAAACATCAATTTGAACATTTTTTAGACTAAAAGATTCAAATAATCAAAATACATGAGTAGGAATCATAATCAAAATATCAAAATGAGTTACTGATTAATCTACGTAAAATGTTAGTTGCAATATTCACCAATCAGCAATGTTTAGTTTAAAAAATGCTAGCGTTTGAGACGTGCAAAATGTTGAAGAAAAACTTGTAAATGTTTACAAGGACTGGAGGAGGTCCAATGCCAGACAGATCCCTCCATGACATCAAGAAGGGAGCCAAATTCAAACAGCTTGCTTGCACACACATTTACTGAAAGAACAGGAGACGAAGAGAGGATGTTTTTTTTATTGTAATTATTTGGGGTTCTTCGGACACACTGGGAACACATGTTTAGGTTGAACCGACATGAAAAGGTGGATTTTGCATAATATAGGAGCCTTAAGATGAGGTGATGTTATTGCTGGAAAAAGACTGACCAAGCTCTCCTTCCCTGCTTTATCCTTCTAATATTATCAGATTCTACCTGTTTTATCCTTACTTATCTGAACCTGATCCTATTCTTCCCCATCCAATCTTCTGCTGTGATTTGATGCCAGCAGAACCTCTGTACCAGCCAAAAAAGTCCCTCTGTGGCTCAGATTGTATTCCCTCACCCTTGTGCTTGGTCTAAGACGGTGGAGAGTTAGTTTTTGAAGCAGCAGGAATGTGACTTTAGCAGAAACAAATGTTTGTTTAAAGGGAACTGACAAATTTTTGGACTTCGTAAGGTCCACATTTTCTTTTTATTTATTTAAAAAATGTGTACCTACCATATGTGTGGATTGATGCTGTTGCCCTTTCTCTGTTTCTCCCTGTCTGTGAGGTTAAGGTTTGATGACGGAAAGGTCAGCCTTAACGTTTAACAATATGGAAGCTCTTCCAAATACAATCATCACAGAGTCACTCTGACCAGCATCTGTGTCCCCGTCTAACTCAGTTTGATCGTCAAAGTGTTTTCATGCTTTGCTTGTGCGTCCATGTAGTTTTCATTTCTGTGCAAATCTGGACAGGATGGCAAAATGAAGTTGATAATAAATTCCATCTCTTTAGAAGTTTTAAATTTAGCACAATGTGTTGTTCATTAGAGAAATTGTTTTGATAATATCCTTCTTTCTTTGCTCTGCTTGTGTTTGTGTGCTTGTAGGCTACTTAAATCCATTCCTGGAGGCATGTAGCTGTGAGGAGTTTTTTCGAACAGCCGCCCAGCTTCTTAAAAACCCTCGCCTGGAGCTCCCATCGCTGGAGAAGCTGTCCATCCTTCTCCAGAAGCTCTCCAGCATCAGGTAGGGATGCAGGGATCTCCATACTGATAATATCACACACTGAACAAGGATTAACATGTCTCTCTGATCATGGTTAGGAAATACCTGCATGCTCAGACATATGCATCCATTTGCTTGTGCACTCTTATCATTACTTTAATGTGTCTTGAAAAGTAAATTATATATGTTAATATTGTATATTAGGCCAATTATAGCCACTCCTGTTTTTTAATCAAGTTATTTATGTAGATCATGGCAGTTATACAATTTGAGTAGTTATATTAAACCTGCACCTTTTCAAACTTTTTAGCCATGCTTGCAGCGTGGTCTGAATTTTGTACAGATATTTGTGGTTCCCAGATGATGAATCCTGAAGGATTGAAAACTTTGTTGATCCCTGACCTTTTCTCTAGCACCACCACATCTGGAAATATTTAGTAGTGTGTATTCCCTGAAGCAGGTCAAGTGTGTGTTTATTAACCTAGTCAGTTGGGGCCTATACTATGAAGCAAGTTCAACGTACTCAGTATATCTTCTCTTTATCTGGCTTCACTAACCTTAAAGGAAAACACTTCTTTAATTGGCTTTATTGCTATTTGTTTAATTTAATTGAATGTTGCCTTTAAAACCAATTTCACTTTCACTAAGGATACCAGCTGTTTTTTATTCAGGAAACAGTAAGTTATTGAGCAGAGGGAGAGAGTAGGCTATACAACAGTCCTGTTGGGCTTTACATGAACAGGTCTCCCTCTAACATGTAGGCTTAACTACTTCGTTCAACAATGGCTGCTCCTGTGTTCCTCAATAATTCTTTGCGTTGTAAAGATTATGTTCATAGATACTTTAGGAATAATCATATCGTATTTGGTATCTGTGCTATTGGAGAAGCCAGATCATAACAGATCAAGTGGTTTGGTTGGTTACACGCCCTTAATAAAAAAGGCACAGGCAACAATAGTAGGCAGCAGCAAGCATGATATTTTAAAGTGATTAAAAAGTAAAATAATTGTATCCAACAGAAATATCTAAATATAAGATAATCAACAAATAAAGTGCATTCCCTAGAAATAACTAACCAATACACAACAGAGGAAACAATTCCAAAAAACATGGCCTGCACACTAAACAATATTAAAACACCAAGTAACTTGTACTTTGTGTAGTATACTTCAGGTACTTTTAAGGGAGTAATTTTTGGCCTGCCCCCCCGCTGCTGAAAAAATTCCTAGAGGAAACATTGCTGGTTATCAACTCAGAAATTCAACCCAGGTTTTCCTTATTCAACCATGAGGGCAAGGGGCAGCATATGACCAGTTGCAAACATGGACAAGTCTACATTCAGTAGAGTGTCACATTTTAGAAACGGAGAGCAAACTATCTCTCATCAAGGAAGGAATCTGCCTGTGTGTCTGTCTGAAGTTCACCACTAATTCCAGTTACAGCAGTTTCACTTGCATGGGTAGTTTTTAATTATTAAATCTTTGTGCATGAAGCACAGTCTACATTGGTCTCTAATTTATTAATGCTAGAGTACTTACTTGTCAATAAACCATAACCATTGATGCAGAAGAACAACTGTAGGTTGTGGTCTTTGTATGGTGAATAATTCGTTCAGTTTTTCACATATCTATTTTTTAGGGCTATATGCAAGTGAAATACTCTGTAGAGCAATGCATCATCCATCCTGGGCCCCTTGCATAGATGGCCGCAGACGGCTGCCTCTGGATTACGCTCCATAATGCTTTTCGTGTTGTAAGCACATTGTGAGCAATGTACAATCCAGAATCAAATACACCGGAAAGAATGGGAGAGTTGACGGGTATGCAGTGGACTTAAGACTGTTTTTCACCCTCTGCTTCGGTTTCAAATTGTAAACCCAGGGTTAATCTTTAAACCTCCTTGATTGTTTGATTTATTTGACAGTAACAAAAATAATTGCATAACAAGATGCCATCTCAATAACATCATACATTTATCAGAACTGTCGAGGATAACACAAGAAAGTTACAAACTTATTTCCATTGTGGTCCTCATTGTAGTCTGATAAAGATGGCAAGGCAAGCTACGGATGAGTAAAGGAACCCTGTACAATTAACCCTTACAAAAAAACCACCAAAATTTAAAAAAACCAAGCAAACAAACAACAACAACAAACAAAAAAACACAAAAAAACAAGCAAACAAAAAAAACTAACGCATCCCAATACAAATAATATAAATTAAACAAAAACATCCACTGCAATAATAAATATTTCTTAAGACAAAATATCAACTCATACTAATTAGCGCTTAACAACCATTCACCACATGCACGATTAAAACAGTGATCTGACTGGCTTAACTTAATCTCAACTGGGAGTTTGTTCCAGTCCAATGCTGCCGTGTACAAAAAAGTGTTTTGCACAGAACAGCTCCTAAATCTACAAGGTACTATGTCTGTGGCACTGCCTCTAGTTGAGTAGCTGTGAAGGTTCCTAATAAGCTTAAAATACCTTGGGTCATTCCTATGCAAAATCTTTCAAGTTAATCTCAGTTTCAACTGCCTCATCCTGTTTTCAAATGTCAGCCATTTTAGATTCTTAAGTTCAGAAGAGTCGACATGAGTCCTATTATTAAGGTTTAAAATCATCTTGCTTCGTAGTACAGGCCTCTGGTCATCAAGTGTCTTTAAATATATTCAGGCTAATTATTGTTTGGTTCTTCACGACCAAGAATGAAAACAAGCTGTGAATTCTGTTTGTCATGTCAAACCTTTAAACTTCATTCTTGGCCTTATTAGCCAAGTAAGGTAAACCCAGCCAAAGTTTCATTGCATGACTGACGGGTTGTTGTGTTGTATATCTTTGTCCAGGAAGAACCGTCGTCTGTTTGAACTGTCCTCCCTTCACCTTCAGATACGAGAACTTAATCACAAAACCAATCACACAAACACCTTCCTCTGCCTTAACCTTAGAGCCATCCTCCACAACCTTAAATAACACACTCACACCCATGTGTTTCTCTGCCTCATGCTCAATTCAAGGTCTCTTAAAAAATTCAAACTTCCCAGTTTTGATGAAGATGACTTGCCTTGTACTTCAGTACTTGAGCACGTTGTTTGGTCTTCCATGTGTGCTCAGACTATAATTACCATATTTCTAACTGTACAGTACTTCAAGGCTCCACACTGCTCTGCCTCAAATAACATATGCAGACACACAGTCTTTATTTATATAGTGTGATGTGTTTTTGAAGTTCTTTTGTCTGTCAGAAGTATTTTTTTTTAGTATTGTGTATGTTTTGCACTTTGTGATCCGTCTGTTTTTATGTTCCACAATGTTAATCTGATGTCTGATGCCCGTGCCTCCCACTGCACACACACAGGCACACATACACACACCCTTTAAATGAGTGTCATGCTTGCCAGTGGCCTTAATGGGTGTCTGATGTGCTTGGAGGAAGAGACGCTCAGACTGTGAAGCTTTTTAATGACAATAAACAAAAAGAACTGAAGGACATTAAGATCGAATTGCATATGAAATGGTGATATCCATATGTTTCGTATAAACATATTTGTTTGTTCCAGAGCATGGGTGGGTTGATGGGAGTAATGGTCTCAGGATGGGACACACTGGTGGTGTCTGTTGATAGAGGGAATTGGGCGGACTGGAACAATTACAGCTGATATTTAAAACGTGCTATATGAAAACCACTCGGAAGTTCTCGTAGTGGTCTGAATTTGAAAGAGTCCCCTACAGTATCCTAAATTAATTTCATGTTAGGTATTGTGTGAAACAGTGTTCTGGTCAGGGTTCAAAGATAGTGAGTTTGATACTTCTACTTGCACTGGTTGTCTATGCAGCTGCAGTGTTAATAACGATTTTATTATTATGCTTGGTTTAGGGCTGCAGCCTATGATTTAATCAGTTTTGGAAACTGTCTGCATTACAGTTATAGCAGATGATATGGTTACAAAGGAGGCATGTGGGGTGGTATTGGAGTAATATGAAAAAATACTATTGTACAGTCAATCTATGATGGAAAATATCACTTATTATTATCATGAATTTACAGCCCCGTGCGTCCCTAAAACAATAGGGTTGCCACACGTCTTGGAAAACAGTTAACAAATTTTCCACCATTGAAAACACCTGGAAAATTAGAAAAAAGTAAAATGTCCTGGAAAATGTGGCTGGTAACTTTTGTACCTTTTTATTAGAGTTTAGTAGTTTATAAATTAACTGTTGAATAAAGTTAAATTAGTTAACATGTTTGGTTCTGTTGCTGATGTTAAGGTGCTTGCTAGCTTGTTTGATATTTGCACACCTACAACGTAGTCCTAGCGTCACAGTTGCATATCAGTACACCGAGTTTGTTGTGAAGTTTAAATAAAGGTTGGCGTTCCAACAGTGGTCCGATGGATGTGCATTTGGGCTCAGGGCCACAGTGATTTTAGAAAGCTAGGGTTCATCAGATTTCTTGATAGACAAAATTGTAGGCTGTTATTTTTTTAAGTTATTGGTGTTGAGGTAGCAGTGGTAAAGTATACTTCATAAGAAAAGACGTTATAGCCATAGACTGTATGTCTGTAAAATCAGACTTCCACAGAGAGGAACATATTGCTATATGATGTAATCCCTGTTGTCCTGGAAAATGATTAGAACCCGGAATAGAGACGGAATGAAAAAGAGGGAATAGAGTAGGAACCCCGAGCAAGCATTTTCTTAAGCCGTGTTTTTTGTTGTTTGCTTTTTTTAAAATCAGTTTGAGCTTCTGGATCATGACGCCCATGTTCGGGAGTGAGCTTTATCTTATAGCTTAGCCCATTTAATGATGTTATTAACCCAAATGACTTTAGTTTCTACCCACTTATGTTATTATGTGGCAGGCACCAGAGAGCATGCAAGAGCAATGTTAAAAGTTCAGTTTATATACAAAATGACTGGAAAAAATATTTAATTTTAGTGCCCTTTTAAAGATGATTGTGCTGTTGTAAATAAGTGGTATAATTTTAATTTCCACTGGGGGTGAAACTGCAAATCACCCTGATTAAGTTTGAGCCTAGCTTAAATTATTTTCTTGCTTGCATTTTTACTGCTTCACCGACTGTAAACAGCCACAAGCAGAGGAGATTGCGGAGGAGAGGATTTACATACATTTACATTCCTCATTGTGGTTGTTTGTGAATTTTGTTGCATCTGGATGATATCAAATGAAACCACCAGGTTTTATGATCAGCAGCGGAGCACACAGCCACGTAAACACTCATCCAGTGTACACGTAATAAATTCACTAAGTCAAGATAATTTTATTATCATCGGCCATTTCTTCAGCATCCATCTCTTCTGCCTCGGAGCACGTCGGCCTTCTGGATACAAACTGACTGAGGACTGGAGCTCACTGTGAAGCCACCCATCAGTCTTTCTCTGTCAACTCATTTTGTGCTTTGGCAAAGGTGTAATTTGGAGCTATTGAGCAGAGCAGTAACACATGACAGCCAATCAGAGATGCACCGTTCACTGGCACAAGTAATGTACTTATGTAGAAGGTTGAAATATGTTTTTTTTTTTTATTCTACTAAGTACTTCTACTCTGCTACAATTCAGAGGGAAATGTATGCTTTACTTCACTACATTTATATGACTGCTGTGGTTATGTTAAAGTTTGAAATTTGTCTATACATAACATATAAAGAGATAATAAATTGATACTTTTATTGTAAATTAAACCAAAAAATACAAGTACACCTGAAATAATTAGTTAATTAACAGAAAATTAATGGCAGCCAGATAATTGAGTTATGTTTAATGTAGTGCCAGACATTTCATGGTTTAAGCTCCTCAAGCTGTAAGGATTTGCTGCTTTTCCTTGTAATTGTTTTAATTTAATTTTTTAAAACAATGCTGAGATTTGGACTGTTGGTTGGACAAAACAAACACTATGAAAGTTTTGCTGTTTTTTGAAATGTTACAAACCAAATAATTGATCAAATCACTCAAGAAAACAGTAATAGTTACAAGGGTTACAAGGGTCCTATTTTCTTATTGACTACTTATACTTTTAATAATTTTTACACTTTAATACATACTTTTACTCAAACATTCAATGCAGGACATATAGACACACAGAAGGTGTAAGGGTTTGTTTACACCCAGTAATGCAGTTTAAATGAACTTGGGGGCACTC
Organism: Lepomis macrochirus; assembly: GCA_024633595.2. Lineage (NCBI taxonomy): Eukaryota > Metazoa > Chordata > Actinopteri > Centrarchiformes > Centrarchidae > Lepomis > Lepomis macrochirus. The sequence goes on from JALXJV020000016.1 coordinate 10,466,430, forward strand.
AATTGTTTGCAGAGAAAATTGTCCTAATGTTATTGTTGTTCATGCTTTCCCTTAATCCAACTCTTAAATAAATCGGACTCTTCCTCTATATGCTATCCCAGCCGGGCGCCGATTAAAGACCACCTTAAAGTGACACTTCCTTTCAACTCTCAGCTGGCTTGGGAGGTGGCTGTAAAAGGTGTGTAGTTTCCCCTTATTTGAAGAAATTTGTAGTAAATTTGAATGTGTCAGTTACAGCGATTTTAACATTAATACATCACAGCAGAAAAAGTGAAAATATTGGAACCTCAAAGTTTGCTTACTTACAGCCAAAAGCTCTAGGAAAATGCTAGAAAATGCTGATCTTTGAGTTTTCAATATTTTTTTGTATTCATTATTCCTTTGTATTCTCGGGTCAAAACTGAAAGTCCAGCCCTGCAACTCTTTGAATTACATTCTTTTAATACGATTCTGCACCTCACAACTTGCATCCATTTTTTGTGCAATTAATGGTCCCCTTTTAATAACAATCACCACAATAACAGTGAGAGTGGGAGAGAGAGATAGTGAGTCACATTTTTACCAAAATACAGCTAATACAGATTGCTTTGAGATTTCAGGCTTCATGAGCGGAAAACAGTAGTAGTGTGTTTTGGCAAAAATTCAACTGGAACACACTGAATGTATGGATGGACAGTGGAGACACAGTTTCTATGGAAGCTGAAGAAATCTACAAACTTCTAGGAGCTGCTTTTCAAGCCTAAAGGCGGTGAGTGTACTTAAATAAATTTTGGGTGAAGTATCTCTTTAACAGGGCTTTATTGTCTATGCTTACTCCAGGAACTGTTGACGGCTCTTTTATTTACTTCCATGAATTCAGTGAAGTCTGGTCTGCGCTGCGCTGCAGTCGGCATAGCAGTGTCTGGTCTGTGTTCCCTAACACTCTAAACTCTGCCAGTCTGCCCTGCACAGCATCACCCACTTTATACACTGATCTTGATTTATGTATGGGTTTCTCTAGTGGACCAAAAATTCAGAAAATTACCCTAAAGAGTCGCCCCACTCTGGTCTGGCTGGTAAACCTCATTAAGTTGTTATTTGGTAGGTGGGAGGAGGCTGACAGGGGGAAACATTAGCGGTTCCACTTCAGCACAACCATAAAGTCAAGTCAATCAGCGATTCATCATGGCAGACCACCAAATGTATATTATTTCCACCGGCCACAATATGCTTAAATATGCTGCCAGAGTAATGCAATAAGTATTTGGAGGGTCTGGTAGTATACCTGCCTGTAAATGAGCTAGTGTGTGAAGGAGTTGTGAGTGGAAGCAGCTGTCAGGGGTTATTTATGGTAGGCAGGCCGGGATCACACTCGTTTCCAAATTCCAGTTTGTTTTAACTTCTTTTATTCTGTTTTTCTGTCATTAAGGCTTGCATCTGATAACAATTGTATTGATGAAGTGTCAGTCTTGATTTAGGATTTCATTGCTGCCTACAGTACTAAAATTGGTTTTGTGTTTTCCAAAATGCAAATACAAAGTTCAGAAACTGCATACCAGAACATGTAAGCTTACTGATACAGAGTATCTTGTTTGTTTAATTTATACACAGCCAAAAATGTATTGTTTTATGTGGAGGTATTTATTGTAACTATTTCTTTACAAACGTTTGCCCATTGGCCCAGCACGAGCTAGCCAGTCCTTACGGTATAAGCTAAGCTTTAGGCTGATTGCGTCCTGTCTCCAGCTTTGTACTGCACAGACATGAGAGTGGTATTGATCATTTCATCTAACTCCTAGCCAGAAAACAAATCAGTGTATATCGCAAAATAGCAAACTTTTCTTTCAGGTTCCATGTTGATAGAAACTTTTTAAACCACTTCTACACCATAATTTGATTCTTTGCTGTCAGTCAGTTTGCCGCAGTAGTTCTAAACACTTTTATTTTCAGCAAAATATGACTCTGCTTCAGTGACCCTGTGACAACCCGACCACGCAGCTGTGTGTTGGTTTGCGCAAACTTCACTGCCTGCCTGCTGCTCTTCCATATTTTGGAGAATACTCTGTTCTAACTCCTCTTTGATAAAGGATTTGTCAAGGAGGACTGCTCATCTTCATCAAAATCAAGGTCCATGGCTAAAAGAAATTGTATCAGTAACTCTATTTGATAGTGTCTCAGTGGATATTTAGCTACAAAACTACTCCTATGGCTGTTGAAGGCAACTCTTTCACGCATGACGTCCACAGTGGACAGATATTTGGAATCGTACCATGTCCAAACCACCACGTGGTGGACCCCTAAAGCGTTCCACTTGATTATCTTTACATCTCTGTCATTTTGATATACTGCATCATAAATTCAATATAAGGGGAGATGCATGTACCTCAGCACTAACTGTAAAATACCTTTATTCTGAGAAAACCAGACTGGTAAAAAAATAAAGAATTACAATAAAAAGGATGCTAGAAATAGTTTTATCCAGATTTGAATGATAAATTTCTTGCACATTTTGTTCTGTGACAGAAAATCTGTCTGTCCACTCCAGTGGACATTATGCTCCTAAGGGTATATTCTGACTATGTAGATTCTGCCTTATTTGATATAATTTACACTTGAATAACTGTGTATTTATTCCCCTAATGTATATTGAGTTCCATTGAATTACTTTTTATGCCATTAATGCATATTTTTTTACAAAAGTAAGAACATTTTTTAAAAATTACTTTGTGATTTAATAATTCATTCATGAAAGGGTTAATTACTAAGAGTGCCAACACAGTTCATCCTGCTCTCCAGACAGACAAATTTTCTGATCCAGACAGGTTATAGAAAATACACCTGACTGAGGTCTGGACAGTATTTGTACTGCTGCTGTTTGATGTGTTTGCAGGTGATTGACAGGGATGAGTGTGTGCATGTAGTAGTTGTGTGGTGGGTGAAACTGTTCCTGCCTGGCAGAGCTTTAATTAGTCTCAATGGATGGCACTCCTTGCCCTGAAGTGGCTCTATATGGCTTCATCCTCCGCATTTAAAGTCAAGCCAAGTGCTTTAGATGCAAGAAAAACAGACCCCAAAGACGCACACATTTCTGCATGCGTGGGTACCTACTCAATGTGCGTGTGTTAAAAGGCTAAAAGGCTTGTCATTTGGGATAGATTATTTTTGGGCAAATTTGAGCATTTGAAACATGATGAGAGAAAGACCTCAATGCTGCCCTGATGCCCCACAGCAGCATTGCTGGCATTTCCACTGCCAGGCAGACCTTCTATGATCCAGACTTAAGATCCTCAGCCAGCACATACACACCTTATCATTTAGCTAAGGCTTTGGGAATCTTGGCACAAATACACACCAACAGATAGTGAAAGCATGATGACAGAGCGGCGTGCTGAGGTGACAGCCGCCACTGTAGTGGCTGAAGCCTTGTTGGTGGAGAAAAAGAGTGGCTGCAGCAGAAAAGTGTTTTGTGTTTGTGCAGGTCAGGTTGCATCACTTACTAATCCTCAGCTATCTTAAAAAAATGTAGTCTTGTGTTATTCTTCAATGTTTGGTAACAGTAAATAAATAAAAAACACTATACATTTATGTAGAAGTTCTCAAACATATAAAGCTGAGAAGCGGTTTGGCTTCCCGAACTCCTTCTCAACTTGCAGTAGCAAGCCAGTGGGAGAGATAAAAGAGTGAGAACTAATGCCTGAATGATGGTCTACTTATCTTGTCTTCCAGTCGTTTTCCAATGAAATCATCTCTCATTTGATGAACTGTCTAGTTAATGTCACATTTGATGATCCATAATTAACTGCTGGAGTTTTGAAAGAACTGGACAATTTTGTGATTAGCGATTTTCCATTTAGTTTCTCTAAGCCATTAACAGCCCCTGTCAGTGTCTGCTGTAATGGCTGACAAACAACAAAATCTGGGATGGACCACTATATGGGGTCATTTACAGGGATCTCTGACATGATGGATATGGCTTATTACATTTTTATATACACTGGACAAAATTATAAACGCAACACTTTTCATCATTAGCAGAACTCAAAGACTTTATGTACACAAAAGAGCTTTTGCCTGTGAATTGAATGTTCATTTCTCTTCCTTCCTTCAGTATGTGCTGGTTAAACACTGTATTGATTTTAAAGTTCTTCTTCTCACCTTCAACGCACTCCATAATCTTGCTCCTCCTTATCTCTCTGAACCTCTTCAACCCTACACCCCATCCCAAGCTCTCGATCCTCTTCTTCCTCACTACTTTCCATTCCTTCTGTCCGCATGTCCACAATGGGGTTCAGAGCCTTCAGCTATTGAGCACCTCACCTTTGGAACTCCCTCTCTCATTATCTGTACGGCAGAGTCCCTATCCTCCTTCAAAACTTTGCTCAAAAACCACTTATTTCAAAAGGCCTACCCCACAAAATTCCAACTTCACTGGCTTCATGCTGGTTTTAAAATAGTTTTTCTCTATTCTATTTCATCTTAATCTTTAAATTGTGTCATGTTTTGATTTTCTTTGTTGTATCGCCTCCTTGAAATGTATTTTAACTGTTTTAATCTGTAATCTGTTCTTGAATGCTAGGAAAGGCGCCCACAAATAAAATGTATTATTATTATTATTATTATTATTATTATTATTATTATTATATTATTATTAGCAGCACCACCATGAGGTTGTCTTCTGTGGCTTTGGGTGAAGTGTGAAATTTGGCGCATACATTCGTGTTGTTCTCAGGATGAATTGTAAAATTGAATTGTGATTCTCCAACTTGAGATCCAGCACCATCAACAGGTCAAAACTGTAACTGTCTAATACTTTATTACTAAATGCTTGCAAAACTAATGACATTCTTTCATCTTCGAGTTGTACTTTGTGTCTTGTCTTGATGAGCAAATATCTATGTAAACTAAGATGGTGAACATGGTAAACATTTGCTAAACATCAGCATGTTAGCGTTATGGTATTGTATTGCAGCATTGTCATTTTGACAATGTTAACATGCAGATGTTAGTTCAAAGGACCACTGTGCCTAAGTACCAGTTGTGGACAGTAAGTAAGTATTTACTCAAGTACTGTTATTAAGTACAAAGTTGAGGTACTTGTACTTTACTCGAGTAAATTCTTTTCATGCCACTTTCTACTTCTACTCCACTACAACTCAGAGTTAGCCTGGCTGGTGTTCTTACAATGCAAGTAATGTGAAAGATCTTTCATTCATACTTTTGCTGTATCTCCCCTATGCAGTTAGTTTGTTTTCTGTGAGTCCTGATGGTCCAATCCAGATTCACTTGTCTCAAACTAAATTAATTTAATCAGATATCAGCCAAGATAATAATAATAAAGATTGTATACTTCATCAGTCAGTTACCACATAATAATACAAAGACCAAGCCATTTTTGCAATACATCTTTATTAATGTATACATTATGTACAATAATAAGTTATATATACAGTTATACTTTGGTTCTGTGATGATTTTGTGTGTTTCTACATGTTCTACTGTGCTCTTTGAGTGTGCTACTGAGGTAAGTAATCCGTTTTGGCTTCTGTATATCATCCTATCAGTGTAATATATGTCACAAGATTTTTAGCCTAACTATAAACAGGGCTTTGGTCCATTTCAGTTCAATCCACCAAATTAGATTATTTACAAAAGTTCAACAGCATAAAACATCATAAAAAATAACTAGTGAAGCCTGTTTTCAATTGAATTGTATTTGATGAAGACAACCCTGATCTAAGAAGGCAGTATATTCAAATGGGAGCTTGTCATTTACCTTGACAGGAGACATTAAAGAACAAAAAATATGAACACATGCTTGATAAACATGCACATTAATTAATTTAAAGTGCTGGAGTCCGGCCCCAGAGTTTGCAAAAAAAGCAGTAGAGAAAGAACTTGGCAGCGGGTGATATGTTTGATTTTGTGCAGAACAGTCATGGGAAATTATACTGACAACATCAGACATAAGATAAAGATCAGTCCCATTCCCAAGAAATTGGATCAAAGCAAGTTTTGGCATTGCTTGTCAAAGTTGGCCTTACTGCTGAGTTTTGAAGCTTAACTGCTAGAGAAAGCAGGACGTTGACTGGCAGTATCGTATCTTTTATGAGCATTAACATGACGCTCTTCCCAAAGTTTAACTTGATGCTTATCAGAGCCACCCTCGGTCTCTGAACGTACAACACTAAACCAGCTTCAGCTGCTTTTCAGAAAAGGACAACCCTCACAACCTGCATATTGTTCTCATTTGCCATATTGGTCCCATAGGGGAGTGGGGAGCTTAAATCCTGTCTGAGCATGACTGAGCCGACCACAAAAGCTGAGTAAGGTCAGACGTTATAGGATGACCGTAGCACTACTTCCACCACGACTGGCTGCATTCTTGCATCGTTCACAGTGCAGCCACCCCAGGGTAGTTATTCATGCCTCTGCCGTGGCATCTCTCTTTTTAATGCAGGGTTTTACAGCTTTTCCACTGGGTTTTCAGTGGTTAAGTGGCCCTAAATGCTTAATTGGGTGCTGGAAATCACAGGCACTTTGCACCCGCTCTGTAAACCACAACACTTCAGCCTATTAGAGGCCCAGGGAGCCACACGCCAAATAATTAGGGCTGGCGGCAGCACTAGACCACAGCATTGGGGTAAAAAGGAACAAGCGGGAGAGGAAGAATTATCGGGGGGTCATACACTGGGTCACTGCTTAGGAAGTAGTTGCAGTAAGAGAATATGTTGGGGAAGTGGATTTATATCTGTTTAGGCAGAAGATGTATGGGATTAACACCGAACACACTAAACTTTATCTATTGGTGAAGTACAAGTGTTTCCACTCTTAACACATATAGAAATCAATCCATAGAGCCAAATAGTACTAAGTAAACAACATTGCAGAATCAACCCTAAATTGACTTAAATAGGTTTAAGTCAGTTGATTTAAATAGGCAGTTTTAAAATAAGACATAATTTATGTAGGTAATTCTTCAAAATAAAAATACTGTTCTCTAATGTTGAATACAGTTGTGTGTTTGCTGGTGACATGACAAGACACCAGGGTGTCCCCAAAGTTCACAAGTTTACCAGATGAAGGCCTATATGATGGATGTGTTAGCATTTCCAGCTGGGCATAATGATTGCATTTTGAATAAGGGAAGTTCATATCTACTGTCTTTCCTTTATGATGATAACTCAGCCGTAGGCGCAGTTATGAATGTTAACTGATGCTGCAGTCAAACCAGGTCACTTTTTTTATATGGAAACAAAAATCTAATTCTGTCAGCTGTGGGTTTAACCAAATGATTTTGGTCCTGATAAAAAGGTTCAGTGAAAGGACAGCTAAGAAGGGACCCTAATTCCTTCCACTTACAATGCACTTGTACTGGTGTTCCTACAAGAAAGGCACTTAAAGGGATAAAAAGGGATTGTAATCCAATACACTTTTTGATAAGTTCAGCGAATATTTCGTCATGGTTTGCTAGCCCTCTGTTTTATGTGTGCTCGAAGCCATGGCTGTGTAAATGAGAAAGAAAAAGTGGTGCCGACCTTCCCCACAACATTGTTCCACCAATCAGGTGGCGTTAGCGCTCGTGCACAGGAGTGAGGGGGGCAGTAGAAGAGAGTTCTATACTATAACTAGGCACTATGAAGAAGGATGGCCAAGAAACACTTCTGGAGGGAAGCTGCTCAGTGACAACTTCCATCAACACACAATTGCATCTTTTTGTGGGATTTTGTAAACGCATAGAAAAGGTTGTATCAAAAGTTTTTTAAAAAGTGTTACGTCCAGCGCACAGTTAACCTACGTATTGTTTGATAAAATTTTAGAAAGACAAAAATGTAATAAACATAAACTAGTTTGGTTTAGTCTTTGTCAGAGGAGAAAATATCTGAATTAGCATACTAGAGAGTAATCTTAATCTTTGTGGTCTTTGATTTTTGTCTTTCTCAAACTCTGTGGCACTTCAGAAAGAGAAAATTAAGGCCATATAAGATATTACTAGCTTCTTAAAATTGACAACCCATAATCAGAAAAAAGGATTGTGCATAGGGAGGTCTACTGACATTCTTCATGTGATGGGGTAAGGTGTATACTGTATATGTGCTGTCCTCAGTCTCTGCTACACTGCGTGTTTAGACACTGGCACAGCGCTGGGATGGAGACGAGCACTGGGGAGGACAGACCAGCTGGCTGTGAAAACTGCTGATGCCCTGTCGTCCGGCTGCTGCCGACATCTCACTACTGCCCAGCACATCCGAGCAGAGCGACTCAACAGCGTCCAGCCTCTCGATCTGTACCAGGCGGGTCAGGAGGTCGGGGATGCTATAGCCCGCCGTGCTCACTCTCTCAAAGAGCTGCAGGCCATCGCTCATGCCACCGATCTCGTCGCGCTTCAGCCCAAAGCTCTCGGCCAGATGCCTCCATGTCTTCACCACAGCCGCCTCACTGCTGTAGGAGGAGCTCAGCATGCGGCTAGCCTTCTCCAGACAGTCGAAGGGAAGCTCTGTTGGACTCAGGCCTGGCGAGGGATAGGAGTGTTAGAACTGACAGCACACAAACATAGTCAATTATTTGAAGATTTAAATAAAGTTAAATTTTTTGCCATGTTTGTGGCTTAGATATAGAAATGGCAATGTCTGCCAAAATGCTAAGATAACATTTAGATCAAAGCACCCAACTACAGAGCCACACAGAGTACAGAGTAGACTCTTATTCTACTTGGTCCTTACTCCTCACCTTCATATGATGACACTGTTAATCTTGATTCATGCTTTATTCAAGGTTTTGAAGTAGTTGCATTATTTTATACCCATCTCATTTATCTTTTGGTCTTTGTTCTGTCTCAATCTACTTTGCTGCTGCGATGATCCAGTTTTCCTGCACTAATGTTTGATGTTATTTGAAAATATGCCTCTTTAGGCATTAGGGGACAGTTTATTTTAAACAAACATATACGTGCACACACTTTTACCTCTTAAATAATGTCACTGAATTTTGTTCACTTGTGGAAGAAGATGCCTGCGGAGAGGTAATGCCTTCTCTTCATTTCTCACTTCAACACAGTTTATAAAAGAGTTCATCTCCACCAGAAAGAAGTAAAATGACCCTACAGTATTGACATAAATGAAGTCAGATTCCAAAGCTTGCCTAGATGGATGTTTTCGTCTGTGAAATAAAAGGCTTACCCTCTGTCACATTGCAGGCTCTGGTGTACAGATCCAGGATCTTTTTCCTTCGACTCTGTAGCATCTGTGTGGTAAAAGATAAATAACAACAATATGTGATTTCCAGATGAAACTGAACTGAGGATCTGTAAGCATAGTCTTTTCTACAGTAATGTCTTTTACAGTCTTTTACACCTACCCCAGGGGTTTTATTGTTGTTGTTGATTGCATTCACACCATTGATATGGTTGACATTGCTGATGTGGTTGGGACTCTGGATGTTATTGGCCTGGCCGGCTGCAATGTTGGGGGTCCCGTTGCAGGTTCTGTCACGGTCCAAGAGGCCCAGAGAGAGCAGGGAGAGGTCGGGCTTGTTCCCCAGGTTGACGAGGCACAGGTTGGGGTTGTTGGTCTCGGCTGACCCTTGCTTCTCAGACGACGCCTCCTCATCACTGTCAATGCTACGGCTCAACAGCTGCTCGTTTCTCTGATGACGCGTCATTTTCACTGCACATTCAAGCATGCACATGTGTACATGTGAACATACTTATTGGTGTCCCATAAAACATTTAAAACATGCACAGTCTCCTGCCAGTAATTTGACCAAGCTCCTAGGCTTTAGCTAGATTGTTCCTACTTGGGGTCTTACAGATTGTGGTATTATTTTCCATTTAAATTCTACACAGCAAACCATTAAATGTGATATGTGAGTGTTATATATTGTACACTATTTTTCATCACAATGTTTGTTAGTATTCCATGATTCAGTGTCTAGGTTTATATAGAAGCCCATTTCATTACCTTTCAGGTGGAGCCAAGCTTGTCTCCTCCTGTTTACACTCTTTATGCTAAGCTAAGCTAATCAGCTGCTGGCTGTAGCTTTATATTTTGTAATGAGGAGTATTTCCCAACATATCAACGTTATAAAGGTCTGTTTTGTTTTGTTCTGTATGCCCCATTAATGTTAGTGAGCACAGACAAGATAGAAGATAGAAACATCTCTCAGTATGAATCAATACAATTCAATTAGGCTGCATAGCTGGGTGTATACCCCTGATCTAACTTTTTTATGTTCTTTTGAAAGTCACTTCCCTCACACTCTACTGCTTTGCACTCTGATATTCTGTAACCATGTGTGTGCACTAATTCTGGATCTGCAGTGTGCAGTTTTACTGCTGTACTACACAATTTAATGAGTGACAGCTAATGCCCACACAATGACTTGTGTCTTTGCAAACTTAATAGGAACGTTGAGAAATGAAAATGAGCTGGAGAAAAATGCTATTGTTGTTGCCATAGCTGCTGATGTTTCTAAGCTGTTCCTGTGATTGACTGAAATAGCCCTGCGTTTTACAACATGATACCATGTACTATCACTTTATTATCCGTCCTCTTCCTCCCTATCCCTGCTCTGGATTTTCTCCCAAAAACCACCTTGTTGACAGAGATGCTCACAGAATGCCATTGTTTCGCAGTCCCAAGCTATTTTCCTGAGCAAACACACAAAATGGCATTGTTTCCCAGACATCTAACACCCACTCTGGCAGCTAAAGCAGTGAGTTAGCACATCCTCTGGCATGCTGCTGTACCACACTATTTACTGCTATTGATGCTGAGGTGTGTGTGTGTGTGTGTGTGTGTGTGTGTGTGTGTGTGTGTGTGTTGTGTGTGTGTGTGTGTGTATCATCTATTCTTTAATTCACACCCCCTCCATTTATTGATACAGCATATCAATCTAAGCATGTTCACTACCAGCACTTTGAGCACAATGGCTCACTGTAGGTGTGTGTGCAATACTGTATGCTATCATGCATTCCCACACTTCTCTCTGCACATTAGCCACTAGCGCCTATAAAGCAGCATTGTCTGCACATCTGGGTGATGAGATGAATGCAGAAAGACGTAGGTGAGAAAACTGACGTTCTTTTGTGCTTTCACCTGGTGGTGGTTTTAGTCCCGGAATAAATACCCCTCTCCGCTTTGACAACTACCCCCTCTTGCCTTCTCACTTTGCTAGGCTTCAGGGCTCATCTATGCTACACTCCCCCACCCAACCTCCCCAAACCCACCTCTGCTTGCTCCAAAGCCAAATAATGGCTCTTTGCTTCATTTATAACAAACCAAAAAAATCCCTCAACTGACATGTACATACGTATTCGCAGATACAGCAAAAAAAAAAGGGCCAGCAGCAATGATACTACTACTGAAGTGACTTGCTCTGTGGTGGCTTAATTATGGGCAGATGCTGAAAAAATTTTAATTATTAAAGCTTCTTTCTGTTGTGCAAAGTCTCTGTGACCCCATGGAAATTAAACACACACACACACTCGTAATGCACACTTAAGATAAGGACAAGATAAGGACACAGTGATGTATATAAGAGGCAGTACATTTCTCAAACATTCAGTACATGCACAGTTACGAAGCATAACACCCATTCACACATATCATCAGAGACATACAGAATTTGTGTGGTGTTAAAATACTTGTGAATGGAAGGTATTCATTTTAGTTTTAAACGCGAAACATGGTGGAGCAACCTGGAGATATGTGATGAGAAAAAAACTTAGAATACGCCTTTATTACTTTGTGTATAAATCCCTTGCAAAATGCCTTTCAAACCTCAGTAGAACAAAACAACTCCTGCTTGTCAATCAAAAGAAGGAAATATTTTTCCTGTCCATCGCGAGGCTTAGTTATTATCCTACACCTCCCCCATCACCTTTACAACATGCCCATGGTAATAAATAAAGGTTCTTAGCCTCAACTGGGAATCTTGCTTTGTGTCCATGTCAATTTCAACCAAGTCCTATGTTCAATTCTCCTGCTACACAGTGCATTAAGCTGTCTGGATTTAACCATTAATCACTGAGAATCGTCTGGTCTTAGTTTGTTCGACCAAATTAGTAGCAGTGTGATGAAGCTGTTTGTGAGTCAGACATGTTGCTCACCTTTTCACCGTCTTCTGAGGTGGCGCTTTTAGTTTGTCAAACTCATCTTTCTCTGAGTAGATCACCACATTGTCTGAGAAAGGAAGAGAATGATGAGGATGTGGAGGTATATAGGTGATTTATTTTCTCACAAATGCAGAATAAAAAAAAGACAGTCATAGTAACGCTGCAAATATACTAAAATACTAAAAGGATGTTTATCCAACACCTGCTACTTTTTCATATATGAAAATAATGGTACAGTATACTCAGACCTTTCCAAAAGTTTTGCTGGATTAGTGTTGATATAAAGCATTCACTCTTTTGCTGAACAGCGGCGACAAGTGGCAAGTGGAACATTTCCCTTCATTTTCTGTGATGTTCTTGATTCTTGACACTGGTCAAGCTTTTATCGTATATCTTATTTTGTTTGCTGTGTTTAGCTTTCTTTGCTCTCGTCAAAGCACTTTGTAGCATTGTTTTGAAAAGTGCTCAATAAATAAAGGTTATTATTATTATTACTTATTTCTTTAAGAAGTTACACTGGATTACACCTACACTTTTTGAATAGATGTTGGCATGAGTTGGAGTGCATAAAAGAGAACAGATTCCTGAGGCTAAAAGGACGTATACCTCAAACAGAGGAGCTGCAGTTGGAGCGGTGTATTAAGTGATTACAGTGACTATTATGTTGAATTACACTTACATCATGGACACTGATAGGGATAGACAGCATAATGAGTGAATACCTAAGTGGAACAAATGCTGTGCCTGTGTGTGTGTGTGAGAGAGAGAGAGAGAGAGTGTGTAAATTTAAGCGTTGTGTCTTTCATCTCACTGACTTATTAACTCTGTGTCTACGTGAGTGACAGCTAGCTCCGGTAGAGCTCCGAGCGATGGGCTTCTCTCCCAACACACACACACACACACACACACACACACACACACACACACACAGACATAGCAGTTTTCCAAAATCCATTCACACACACGGTAACCTAACATTAAGTCACAATGCAGACATTTATTTTTTAATCGCACTCTAACTACTTTATCATGTTTCTTTTTGCTTTTACATTATTAAGTTAGCGACCTCGTTGTACCGCATAATGCGTCTGTGGCCACAGATACAGTAAGTGTGTGTACGTGTGTGTTCTCATCCACACCACATGTAAGTGGTTAGTCAGTCAGTCTGGGAGTGAAATTGAACAGAGCATCATTGTCAGGAGAAATGGCGCCTAAAGCAACGTATGGCTTTAGCTTTGGAAGCTTCACATTCCACCATGATGTACTCATCAAACTGCAGGTCTGTCAGCTTACACGCATACACACACACACACACACACACAGTACACAAGCACACACTTGCATTTGCAAACATTATGCTACAAATCATAAATATGCACATACATAATAGACTGACGCTTGGAGCCAACGCTGAATTGACATTCAGATGTGATTCACTCAGATTTGATGGGATGATACGGTTTGTTTAATTTCATATCTAATATAGACTCTATCTAATATAGACTATAGTTGCTGGGCAGATCTTGACGTGATCTGAGAGTTCAAGTGTCCCATAATTCATACCTACTGTACATGCTTCTCCCGAGATAAGAGTACAATTCGGAAGGAAACACTTCCCCCACTAGACATTTTTCAGTGTGAAATAGTTTCAAACGCATCTGCGAGCCACGGCTTTAATTTGAAAAAAAAATCATTATCAGCTGAGCCCAGAGCACTACAGGGAAGTGCTGGATAATACATTTGCAGATATGGGCTCATACAGTGTTTGCGGTTAACAAATAAGAATCAAGGTTAGAGAGGATTATGCTGCAGGACTGAGTCGAATTAAATCCAGTGTTACTCTAATCACTGCTAGGTGGTATCTATTCAACTGACTGTTAAACAAATTGTGTGGTGTGTCACTCTGAATATTTTGGACTCATTTTATAGTTATTAAAGCTAATGGTGGAGTAAAAAGCTAATTATAGTTTTTCTTGTTGCTATTTTATACTTGTACTATTATACAAGTATACGTGTACTATTCAGAGTGTATTTTTAAGTAGTTTAAACTGCCTCAGTTATTGAGTATTTATTTTGTAGGCTTCCTTTTAGGAACTGTGCAATGTGTTAGAGAAGTTTATGGAAACATGGAAATGATCAGTTCCTGACTGATGGCCTGCTTATTTTTACAGATATGAAAACACTGAGAATGTTAGAGAAGAAAAAAACAGATGGTCTCTACATAAACCATCTCTAATGTCACTAAATTATTGTATGTTCATGCTTTACTTTGTTTTGTATTTTCCTAGTTATAAGAAACTAGTTCAAAATATTCTCTTGTACTTTAGATCTTACACTATGTACTCATGATCTTAATAAAGTAACTATACATCTACTTTTATTCTCAAGTATTGTTAATTTTTTTGTCCCCCCTTTGTTTAAAAATGAAAAACAAAACAATAGATATGGCCAAAAACGTAGATAATGTTACAACTACGGATATGAATAACAAGTAACTTAGGTTTCACATAAACATCACATCAAGATTATAATCAAAACCAGATCTTATAACCAGGATACCAGTGTGCATCTGACCACCTCATTGTTTTTACTGCTAGAGACTCCTAATTATAAGGCCAGAATACACTGTGGTGTGACAGACACCAAACAGGAAGCCTCTGAGAAGCTTAAATGCTGTGAGCTTATTAGTTATTCTGTTTGTGTGTGAGTCATGTCTCACCAGGGACATCTTTCTTGTCTTCCTGTTTGTTGGTCTGAGCTTCCACCGCCTTCACAACTTGCCCTGAACAACAAGCTGCAGACAGACACACACACACGAGGAACATCATAAAAACACAAATGCCAACCTTTAACATGAGAGTGTGAATGTGTGTGTGTGTGTGTGTGTGTGTGTGTGTGTGTGTGTGTGTGTGTGTGTGTGTGTGTGTGTGTGTGTTTGTTTGTCTCTCACCATGGCCACTCGGTTTGGCCTTCAGGATGTAAAACATGATGATGAGGACGATGGCGATGGCCATGATGAAAATGGTTGACATGGCGATAATGAGAGCAGTTGCAAGGTGACCTTGTCCGGTGGAATCTGAAGCATGGAGGCAGCGATTTAAAGTAACGTTAATGATGTGTGTATGTGAGAAAGGACAGCAGATGGTGTGTATTTGTGTACCTTTATGTGGATTAGGGAACACAGTAGTGCTGCCAGGGTCAATTTGAGGTTTTTCTGTTGGCCCACCTGTAAACACACACACACACACACACACACACACTGTCAATGCCAGTTCATTAACTATGGATGTGTTAGTAATCATATTTTTGTAATATCCATCACAAGCCAAACCGTAGTTGCTGCCACAGGGGTAAAACATTCATACCTACGGTCAAATTCAAGTTTCCAATTTGAAAAGGCGCATCTTGTTAAGTTAGAACAGAGCCAGGCTAGCTGTGTCCACCATTTCCAGTCTTTGTGCCAAGCTAACCTGCTCCTGCATAATGTATTTACCATACACACGTGATACTGCTATCAATTTTCTCGTTTAAATCTCTGCAAGAAGGTAAATAAATGTATTGCCAGTAATGTCAAACTATCTTTTATAGTTGGATGACTGATGAACCCTTCCTTCCAGAGATTTTACAGATCGGTTGAAGGAGAAAGCACCAGAAATACTATCCGGCTAGGTCACTGGCAGAGGCGACATACCATCAGTCACTTTTTATGGCATGTTTTGCTTTGGCCTTGCATTTTATTGACAATCCCTCCCCTCAATAGTTTTGCATGGCCTCATTTTGCAAGTAACATTTCAAATAACAGCAGTCTGTCCTAAACTTTATCTCTCGCAGACCTCCTGCCGCAACAGTAAACCAAATGTTGTATTGGGGAGTGTGGATTCAGGGACGCAGCCGTCTGTCCAAAACTATTTCATTCTTTCTGTTCACTTTCCATCGCTTCACTTTCCAACCCCAGTCGCCCCTTCTGTCTCTCTTTCTGGATTATTCATCAACTGGTTTTCCTCTTTTCTAATGGAGCTGTAAACTCCTGGCAGCTCATAAATCAGCCCTTTAATCAGTCTTTTATTTCACCACGTTGATATACTGTAGACCTCTTTGGCATGTGCCCTGCCGCTTCCCGTGGTCTCAGAGCCTCATGTCATCTCACACACACACACACACACACACACACTTGGGGTATGTGTTTACACTGTCTGGATTAGGATATGAGCCTGAAGTGGAATTCTGTTTAGCGTCTTGTGGTTTCATCTCTTAATCATGTCTCACAGGCTGAACACACACTGCAAAGTTATCATTCTGCAGGGCAATCTGGGTACTCAGGTCCAAACAAACTGAGAGGCGCAGAATTACAAAGCATGGGCGATAAAAAAAAAAAAAAAATCAAAGCATTTTTGTTTGAGGTAAAAATTGTGATACCTCTGTAAGCAGGGATGAAGCAAAGGTTAACTTCTGATTCACTTCTGTGTAAAATCCATAAACATGTGTCTGGGGTCTCCGTAGGTACAAAGAACGAAAATAAGAAGTGTTTTTACAGGTAGTGAAGTAAATGATCTCTGATGAAAGTGAAAACTCTTTAAGTGTTTAGGTGTATTGGTGCCTGCTTGGAAAATGGCAGCAAAAGTCAATAAAAATCCAAAGGCGACAGTAGAAGCTGAGCCATGCCTACAGATTCATAACGTCTGCCTGTCATAGAGCAGTATCAGCGCAAGCACTAACACGCTAATCATCTTTCTTTCTCATACGCACTGAAGTTTTAATTATTACAGGCACAGAGCTAGGCAGGAGCCAGGGTAATTTACAGATTACACGGCGAGTGTCAGCCTGCCTTCACCCTGAGCAAGTACAACTCCCAGCTTTCAGCTTCTTTTCTATTTACTCTTGGGGGGGCATTATGTTTAAGTTCTCATCTAAAGAGGGTTTAATTAAAATGTACCACAGCCTCACTTAACAGATAGGGAGAAATACAGAATGCTCTGTGTGATCTGTGTGATTGTCTTTTTTATCCAGATTAATCACAATTACTTCAGGTAACCGTACTGCATTAACAGCTTGGTCTGATGAAATTTAAGTTAGAATTTGGAAAGCTTTTGCAGATGTTACACCTGTATCCGGTTCATCAAAGGCTATACATTGTCAGGTTATTCTTGTGCGAAACAATCCTCAACCTCATTTTATATTTTCTGTCATTTTTGATTAAACATACTGGGTAGTAAGTAAGAACTAATAATATTAGCTAATAAGTATCTCAATAAATTATTAAAATCTTAAAGTGATTTTTATTAAATACTTTCATGACTGTATGCTAAATGTGAAGATACAGTCAGCATCAGGTTAAGTTATCTTAGCTTACCATAAAAATGGGGACAACGGGTAGCCTGTCCAGTGGTAACAAAAATCCACCTACCAACAGATCTAAAGCTCACTAGTTAACGCATTATACTGTCTCCTGTTTGTTTAATCCACACAAATACCAAAGTGTAAAAACAATAATGTACCTTGCTTTGTGTTTTCAGTCTTTAAGCTAGGCTAAGCTTATTTTGCTGTAGATGTATATTGAGAGTGGTATCAGTCTTCTCATCTAACTCTCTGTAGCACCGTAAATTGCAATTCCCAGATGAGCTTTATAAATATGACTACAAGATGAAATTACTTGCCACACTGGCAATTTTTCTGTTGCGTTACATCATTCTATAATTTATCTTCAGAGCTTCATTCAATCACTCATTTCCATGCCTGGGAGAAACAATTAGGGTGCTGTTGAAAAGCAAGTGTTTATTCTTACACACACATACACACACACATACGCGTGCACACACACATATCCCTGTTCCTACTTCACACCCTCTCCTCTGCAGGCCTGGGCTGCTTTTTTCATTTTTCAAAACACTCATTAAATATGACACAATAACAATAACATTGATTTCCGGGCTCTTCAATTACACTCAAGGGGGGTTTTGAGCAATTATATGCCCATAAATATAATTCCAATACTAGTATGTATGAGTGAGGGTCACAAACACTGCTCAGATCCCATTGACGTTCTCTCATTTTTGGATCAATGGAATCTATTTGTCATATCTGGACAAACCCACAGAGGCCACCTCAGGACAGTGAAAATATCCGGCTCCCGCTCTGCAGTTACTGCATATCTTGTACTGAAAGTACTCTTTTCCTTAATCTGACCTGTTTTAAAATTACCACCTTATAGAAAATTACATTAAATTTGCAATTACATTAGAAGTATTGCAAGGCCTATTAATCTCATCACTATGAAAGATTATTTTTAATCATTGTAAAGAGTTATCCACAGTATCTAATTATATTCTAATGGTTTGAAGTCTAATCTCTGTGTTGTGTCACTTGGCAATACTCATGTGCTGTGTTGCAAGTGTGAAGAAAAGTTTATGAACTGCTGAGGCTGATAGTGAATGGGAAACGGAAAAATGGAGACAACCACTAGTAAATATTATTGTCCAGGGATGTGGTCTCAGCAACAGTTGGCGCCATGCATGCAAACTCACACACACACATGTACACACAGTGTCAGGTATGCAGGGTGAGCTGCCAAACACCCCTCTGGAACCAGAAAAGCAGAGATGCAGGGAGGGAAGGGGGGTGTACAACTCCTTTGTGTCCAACAGCGAGGTCCTCTGACGGGGAGAACAGTGACCAGAGGGTCTGAGAGAACTCAGCACAACCTCCGACCTCCGATTGTTCCCTTAAACTAAGTCCAGGCTTTCAACATACAGTACATCCGCTTTTTTGCACAGCCTGTCCCCTTTTATTTCCTTTAATGTTTGGTAGCTTTTAATTCAGCGGAAACCAGGTCTGATAAATGTTGAAAAAGAAAAGGGGTTCATAGTTTAAAAGAGGATAAAAAGAGGATGTTGGGACAAAAGGTTGCAAGAAATCAGGCGGAAGGAAGGGAAGGAAAAGTGAAACTGTGAAGAGGTTGTTCTTACATTCTTTGGTGTTGCGTGGTGCATTCTGGCAAGAGTGGCAAACCATCCCATAGATGTTCTTGGGTCTGTTTTCCAGCATGTAATACCTGGGAGACATAAAATACATCGGTATAAACCAGCAACTTGCTACACTATATAATTGTCTACTATAGACCTGGTTAGGCTTAATGGTAACTCAAGTGCGATAGACTGAGAAGATTTTTAAATAAATAATAACAACAATGTTTTAAACACTTGCAAGTAAGCACACTGGCAAGCATGGCGTATACGGTATGTGGCTCGCCCAACCTTTTAGACACATGGTTCATAAGCATGGGGAAACAGCTGAGGTGAAAAGTTTTACTCCGTCAAGAGAATATACATAATTGATGCCCTGAAGGCCCCAAACGTGGCTTCGTACATATTATCACCCTGAGTCAGAAGCATCCATTAGATGACAGGAGAGGGGGAGGCAACAAGGAGTCGAGTCTGTGAATTATTTGTGGTGGTATTAAATCATTTAGGCTCGAGAATTTCTATGAATATGTACATAATTTATACAGCGTGTAGGTAAGTAGCAGTCTCCATATATCTGAATAAAGATTTTGGATTTCTGCATTTAGACACGAGTCACTGTATTTTAATCACTGTGCACAATTACAATTACAAATGTTTGACAGATTTAAACAGTTCATGAAGATGAGCAAGCATCATCTGACTCACTACTGACGAATAAATTATTTGTTCAACACTTTATGAAATTGTTCCACTGAGCATTAACTCAGACTGGACTGCTTTATTCTCAATCAATATTCTAAAGCAAAAAATGGCAGCAAATAACACAAACATTACCTCTCACATTATATCAAATTGTTAAAGCACAAAAGTAATGTAACAAAAAAAACACAAGAACAAGAAGAGTTCATACTTGTAAAACTATCTGTTAATCAATAACAAATTATATAGATGATGCTTCCTCATCTAAAATATTACATTTTTAAAAATGTTGCAACCATTACATCACTACCAGTGACATACTATCAAGTATTATTAGGACATCATTGATATACCATAGATAATAATGAAATATTAATTAGGTCCACATGAAGTAATTGCTTAATGATGACTTAGAAGTATTAATTATTTTAAAGTGCTAATGAAGTTGCTTATATGGAAACCAGCAGATAAACATGTCTGGTCTTTTCCTCTGCTGAGATACAGGCTTTCATTGAACTTCATCACAACTGTTCAGGCCTGTTCTGTTCTGCATCAAACACGTATGGACTCTGCCAAGTGCAGCGTACGACTCCCCATACAGTACATGCAGTGCAGCATATACAGTACCCATACAGGTACAGACATGACCATACTCAGTGTTCCTGTGCACACTCATTTCTGTAACAATCACACTAAATAACTAAGTCATCATAATAAAAAAAAAAAACATCCTGTAAAAGAAGCGACTGAGAGCCAA
Organism: Lepomis macrochirus; assembly: GCA_024633595.2. Taxonomy (NCBI): domain Eukaryota; kingdom Metazoa; phylum Chordata; class Actinopteri; order Centrarchiformes; family Centrarchidae; genus Lepomis; species Lepomis macrochirus. Next base: position 10,486,936 of record JALXJV020000016.1, read on the forward strand.
GAAAGGTAGAAGGAAGCAGGACAGCATCCATATTGATGACAGTAGGAGGAGGAGATTTCATCATTAAAATCCCTCTGCTGGAGTGGGAGGGTTATCCAATAGCCCCAAATCATGCCCCAATCTTATATTTATGCCAATTCCTTCGATATACTGCCCACTTTCAATCACAGATATCGGATGAAATATGATTACAAAAAATAATCATGCATTCCTTTAGCAAACATTTATGTGCAAAATATCTACCACGCAGTAGGAGATCCAAAACAGACATTTAATATGCTGAATGATATAAGAAAGAAACAGTTATGTGTCGACACAGCAAGTCAGATTTGAGAGCCAGTGATGGATGATGGAAGGATGAGCAAGGAAAAGAGGCAGAGGGAGGTCTGGTAATGTTTAAACAGCCCTTAGTGACTTAAAATCTTTAAGTGATAGTCCCCAGCTGCCTTGTGCAAATGAAGACATTTCGTATTTAGTGTGTATTTGCACACATATGGAGGCAATGTAATTAAAACTAGGTGTTCCATTCATCTCCACAGGCTTACTAAGTCTGGTTCAGACTGGGTTTGGACTGGGTAAAAAAGTAAAAAAATCACAATCAGGCAGACTTTTCACTTTCCATTTAAAACTGTTGCGTTTACAGGCATCCTGTACCACTTTTAATGAGTATTCCTGTGGGAAACTTTTCCAGGAGATACTGAATCACTCCGGGTGCCATAAGGTTTTCCACAATTTGCTCATGGTGTGTCGTGCATGTCAGAACGTATCTTGCAGATGACTTTCGAAGAAGAGTGTAATCAAGACACAATACGTGGTTGTTTTTGAATGTATAAACTCTTAGCAGAAATCAACAATCGGCTTAGTTTCATGTCGTTAAAGCGAATGTCAGGGTGCCTCCGAAGGTACCCTGTGGAGTTTTTGACCACTTTTAGCCCGGCGGAGTGGGTCCCTGTTAAGTTAGTTCTCATGTACCCACACAAGGATACCTTCAAGCAGGCAATTTGATACGCATGGTTTCCTAATGTATAATAGGTGTATCTATGTATCTATAGGTGGTAGCAACACACCAAGAAATGCAGCTATGCACCAATAGGAAGCAGAGAAGAAGACTAATAGCGAATAAAACATTGAGATAAACAATGTCAGTTTAAAATGCTTAAAATGTTGGCTTTGCAAATGTTTTATGAGCAAGAAACACTTTTGTTAGACCTCAAAGATACACACAATGACCCTGACTGTAAATGTTTTTTTAGGTCACTTTAAGCAAGGCACTGAGCCTGCAAGCTGCTTCAGTGGCAACTCTCTGTGTGGTCACTTTGGAAGATCAAAGTAATAATACCACTTGTAGGACTTTCAGTATTGTGTAGTAAATGCCTGCTGCATTTGAATTGTGTACAGTATGTGTGTTTGTGTTGTTTACCCTGGTAAACAGGGTCCACACTCTGGCGTCGCTGTCAGGGGTTCCTGCTACACGAACAGTGGCTTTGTATAGGGCATCACAGTCTTTATGCCGTCTGCAGATCTCATACTTCCCCTTGGAATATTTCCCCTGTTGGCACGGCACACAGGCGAAGTCTTCATCCTTCTCACCGTAGCCACAGGTCTGCAAAATACACACACACACACACCATACACTGTATATAAAAAAGACACACACACACAAATTAAGTAAACATGATGATTTACAACTGTGCTGTGGACACACACATTCAAACCCACACACTCGCAAAACACACATCTGTTTGTAGCCATGTCCTTAGCGAATCTGGCATTCCTGTTTTAAGATGGTAAAAGAGAAATCTGATTGGTCACAGAGGGCCCACTGTGTGTGTGTGTGTTGTGTGTGTGTGTGTGTGTGTGTCTGTGTGTACAGCTTCCCATGCCTGGTAGTGTTTAAGATGACCAACTCATCATTCTGTCTTCTAGCATCGATCTCCTCCCATCTCTGCCTGTTAATTCCTCACAGTGAGGAGGCCGAACAACAGGCCACACACACACATAAAATAAAATCTCTCTCTCTTGCTTTTTTGCTCCCTCTCTTTCATCATTCATTTCCTTCTTACTTTCATCCGTCTATTAAAACAAGCCTATGCCTTATAGCTGTGGGCTACAGCAGACGGACTTTTAGATATATTGTTCCTTCCCTTCTATTTGACGTTCATAAGTCTAAGTGTGCTTGTTTGAAATAAAACTGTGCTGCACTATCGGTGGGATCTTGTCTCTTTTGGTTAAAGCTTACTTTGGATCTGTTTGTACTGTCTGCTCCTATTCCTTCTCTTAAAGCTGTATCAATTTAAAGCATCTAACTTTTCAAAGAAAATATGTCAACTCTTTGAATCTTATGGTATCATATACATGGGGGGAAGTCGGAAAAGAAGGGAAATGCAGGAGGAGAAGTGATGACATGCTAGGTCCCAAGCAGGATCAAAGAGGGGGTGCATGTTTTGAGCGGCCTTCAAATGTCAGGCAAACTTCAGTACTGAATTCTTTAATGTTTCCTCATCTCACCCTCACTTTTATCACTCAATAAAAGTTAGAAAATAGGGACTATAAGTCTAACATCACTGTTTAAGTTCATGTAAACTAGCATGAAAATGTAATCATGCTACATCAGAAACAATCTGGATGCAAGATGTACTTTAGAAGCGTCCTTGGATGTCTTTATCGTTGTAGTGTCTGTGTGTGCACGCATACTTTCTGCAGTCTCTGTTGTGAGGACGAACCCTATGGTTATCCTATGATTAAAAGGGTGTCAAGAAACACACACACACTCATGCAGGGAAAGCTCAGGGGAACAAAATCACACATCACTTACAGACTGTGGCACCCGGCGGATCAGGATCAGACAGGCAGGAGAAAGTGTAAAGGCGGCTCTCATCTCGCTGACTGAACTTATTTCTTATGTTTCTATCACTCACAAATGGCCAAATGAACTCTTTATGACGGAGCCCTGTGCTTATCAGACTAAGCTTTTAATTGTTGTCTGTGTCTCGGACAGCGGTTCAAACACAGCACATCATTGGGGATGCACATGGTAGCTTAGTGAACTCAAGGCAGGAAGAATGGTGACAGGAAAGGAAGGAAAAAACAAAGCAGGAACAATCATTCTACCTGAAGGATGAAGGAAGTAAGCTTTAGAGCATTGTCATTATTCTCAATAATGAAGGTTGAAACAACAGAGTCCCATTTGTTGCTTTAAGCCATGTTAGCAGCATTGGTCTTAGATTGATAAAGTCGGTCAATGGGACGGTTGACCCACCAGACTAAAATACCTTAATATCTACCAGGTGGATTGTGTTCCCTACAGGATATGTCCTATGGGCTTTGGAGATCCCCACACATTTTCTTCTAGCACCACCATGAGGTTGACATTTGAGGTTTTGAGTGAAATGTCTCAACAACTATTGGATGGATTGTTGTGATATTTAGCAAATGTTAACATGAGAAGGTGACCATAGTAAACAGTACAGCCTCATAGAGCAGCAAGCGTGGCTGCAGACTCTTGGGCTGTTTATTGAGGTTTCATAATATCAGATTCTTAAATTCATATGATTATTTATTCTGGTTGGAAAAACTGTAAATGGCTGTCAACATAATTTATCATTTTGTTTAGGCTACTTATGTTTGTGCTATTCAACTTATTCAACTTTGAACATTTTATTTGAATAACAATAACCCATAGCAAAGTAGTTAGATAAACTGGAGTATGTATTTCAAAGATGTATTCTTTCTCCATGTTTACGCTGGTTCATCAAGTTCTAATTTACCCATTATAATACTTTATTGTGTATAGAGTCAGGAAAATCTCCAATGTAGTGAAGTCAAGTAAATACTCAAATTAAAAAAGTTTTAAGCCCACGAATAAATTACAGTGATATAATTTATTCCATTCACCCTTGAGTTGGCTGTCTCTCTTAAGAGGGTGTGGCACCCCGGGGTGCCCATTGAAGCATTTACCTTTGCTCTGTTTTCTTTGGCTGTCAGCAGACTGACTGACTGACTACTGCAAGTCATCCACTGTAATGCATGCCTTCACATCGAAGTCAGTGAGAGCAACAAACCATAAGAAATCGTTCATTTGAATTTAGGCACTTGTCACTGTGCAGCTATGTGTGCAATGCTATGTGTGTGTGTGTGTGTGTGTGTGTGTGTGTGTGTGTGTGTGTGTGTGTGTGTGTGTGTTAGGGTGCATTGTGGGTGGTCTGAACAACAATGACACACATTATACGTTCATAAGGTCAGCTTTCAAGATATTTATGGGTTTAGGATTTTGTTACAAATTGATGTTGAACTGGCAACTTTCTCTCAATACCTTCCCACAATTCCTGAATGTTCGGCCACCAAAACTAATCAACCAAAAACAGCAAAACAGCACTTTCGGTGTTCGACCTAATACTTCAAAAGACCGATTAATTTTACCAAACAATTACATTGATATGTCGGCAGTGTGGAAGCATTTTAAAGTGTCTGAGAGAGACGCAAAAATTACTGTTTGCAGACTCTGTTCTGCTGAATTGTCTTCTAGCACATCCACACCATCTGTGGCTGACTTCTTAGTATGTGAAGCAGGAGGTTTAAACATCTCTGTCCAAATGCCCTTTGGCATCCTTCCTAGTGTTTGCACATTTGTCTGTTATGAGAAATGGGAGACAGCTCATAATAAACATGTAGGCTGGAGAAGTGGTTCTCAAACTGTAGACCTGTGTACAATTGTAGAGGTCCTTCAGGGGAATTCAAGGTGTCACCAAAGACAAAAATCTATTTAATCAGAAAGTATCTCAATATAGATAGTAGAATATAGAATGAAGTGTTTATTGGAATCATTTTGAACACCATTTAAGGAAAACTCATATTATATATTAATAGCTAACAAACGGCCTGACCCGCTTTGAGTGTTTCTGTCAATCGTTTCTGAGAAGGTGATTAAGCTAGCCGCACCTAAATTTGGAGTTCACACGTATTCAAGCCTTTATGGTAAATCCAATGAAACGGACCAGAGCGAGCTGACAGACAGGTTAGTGACTTTAACCTTTCATTTTCTCTCAAAGACAAGTGTTGCAGTATGAGAGTCTCACCTGAAGAGAGGCTATGAAGTCTTCATGTTGTGCAATACGAGAACCACAAACAACATTATTTATCAAATTGGGTCAAACTTGACGAATTTAGTGCAAGGATACACGTGACAACGTCTGGTTTTCAAAATGAGGCGTCTATAGAAATAAGATTAATTGGATTATATTCACAGAAGGTGTAAAACATAAAACATGTGTCAATTAAAATAAATGGACACATGTAATTTACTTTACAGGACCCTCTGGGGCCTCGGACCCACCCACCGTAGTTTTCCCAAATCATATGGGAAACACTGAGTAAATTTTGACTATTTATAATTTATGCAGTGGCAAATAAAAGGCAACATAAATGGGAAAAATGTGAATGTACTTGTTCAGTATTCAATATTCTATTTTTCATTACATTCGGTTTTGGCTTCGGCCAAGAATCTTCATTTCAGTGCATCCCTACAATTCATTTTAATGGCTCAAACTGGGATTTACTCAAGCTGAATAGGTACATGAAAAAGCAACTTAATTATTGCAACAAACAAGACTATGAACTAAATTCATGTGTGTGTCTCACCATATGTGGCTCCTGTCCTGGCTGGCACTGAGGGCAGGCCTGGCAACTGTTTGTGGTCTGGTTGAAGAATTCGTACTCTCCACAGCTGGAATACTCCGCACTAGCAAACATACAACACACCTGGAGGGACAGAGGGACACAGGGAGAAAGAGGCGACGAACAAGGAGAGAGGGAGGAGGATGCATAAAAGTGAGACTTTTGCATGACATATCAATAGCATTTTGTAGGTGTGAAAACAAACGTGTTACTAGCTCCATCGAATAATGGAATTGAGCTGCTCAAGGGCCCTTCAACAGTGATTGCTGAAGGAGGGATAGGATCCAGGTTAATACCAGATCTACTAAAAATATATTTGAAGAAAGTAATTAATGAATGCTGAAAAATACATAAATGATTATTTATGGCATTTGTTATTTCTTATTATTAGAACTTATTTCAGCGTTGATGTCAGTTTGTTTGTTTGTAGATGTATGTATCCATTTATGAATGAATTAGATAATGTTTTATTCTTGTATTTATGATATTAAAGATAAACACAGGTAAAAAAAATACTATGTAAATATTACAGTTTGTATTTTTTTACAATTAACAAGTCATATGTCTGAGGAATGTCAAAAATATATTATTTGACATCAAGATGTTTGACATCATTCATCCTCTCATTAAAAAGTTTCTGCATATGTAATGTATTTTTGTAATTAGCCATGTATCTGTTAATAATTTAAATATCATTATCAGGGACGCTAAAACTTCACATTGATTCATACATGTGGGAAGTTGAAATACATATCCAGGACAGTACTGTTCCATTGTGCAATGAATACACTATGTCATCAAACAAACACGTCACTGGTGTTTGCAGATTAGCTTGCTGATTTGTCAGTCAATCTATTTTTACTACGCGACCGGTAATCATCTTGTCCATTTGCTTGTTTCTGTTTAAGACATTAATGGTTCATTATGATTCACATTCAACATCTGCAGCAGCAGCAGAGATAAATGGCTTGCATTGGATGATGGCTGATTTTCATTCATTCAGTGAAACCAACTGGCGAAGAATCAACATCATCATTTTAATTTGCCAAAAAAACAAACGGCAAAGACAACAAACATCATGTCCCAACTTCTTAATGTGTGATACCCAGATTAGTGGAGATCACTGTTAGCTGTGTGCAATACCATGATTTGCTTGTGTGTCAGTGTATCTCTGTGTGCATGTGTGGCATTGTGTCATCGGGGCTCACTGTAATAAGTAGCAGCTGGTATTTACAGCTTTACCAGCACACTTTGTTCTTTTCCAAACAAACTAACTGACTTTTAAAAATCATCTGCAGTCCAGAAAATGGAGGCAAAGAAAAGGAGTGCATGACTAACTCTCTCCATCTTCTCACTGTTGTTTTAATAACATCTCCCTCTCTTTCTCCCTCATAACATCTCATGACAGAACACACAAGACACTGTGTGAGTAAATATATTAGTGTGTGTGTGTGTGTGTGTGTGTGTGTGTGTGTGTGTGTGTGTGTGTGTGTGTGTGTGTGTGTGTGTGTGTGTGTGTGTGTGTGTGTGTGTGTACACTGGTGTACTGTGTTTGTATGGAGCCCAGCAGTGGTGGAAAGAAACTAAGTACATTTACTCACATACAACTTTAAGGTACTATACTACAAAGGTACTATATCAATTTTATGCTACTTTATAGTTCTCTTTTACTACATTTCAGAGGGAAATATTGTACTTTTTACTCCTCAACATTTAGTTAATAGTTAGTTTTCAGAGTAAGATTTTACAGAAAATTATATGATTTAAATTATGCATTATTATAGACGGTGTTAAACATTCTGTACTTTTACTTATGTAAAAAAATGTTTAATGTAGGACTTTTACTTGGAATGGACTTTTTTTATAGTGTGGTATTGGTACTTCTACTTCAGTAAGGATCTGAATAATTCTTCCACCACTGGGGCCCAGTCATCTCAGGCCAGGTAATCTGTTTACACCAGATTCAAGATGAAATGATAGACCTGATGTACAGTTACTGTAGTGTAAATACGGTTTAGCAAACAATGATTTAATGTACTCTCCATAGTGAGTCCAAATCTGAACTTGTTTTCAATTGGTAACAAAAATGACTTAACAGTGGTGGACCTGTCTTTCCTCTCCGCATCTCTGAAAAGAAGTCACTTACATTAAAATCCACCAAAACACTAAAATACACCAAACAAAATTATAAACACAACACTTTTGTTTTGCCCCAATTCATCATGAGCTGAACTCAAAGATCTAAGACTTTCTCTATTTACACAAAAGCCCTATTTCTCTCAAATATTATTCACAAATCTGTTAAAGTCTGTGTTTGTGGCCACTTCACCTTTGCCGAGATAGTCCATGCACCTCACAGGTGTGGCATATCAAGATGCTGATCAGAAAGCATGGCTATTGCACAGGTATACCTTAGGCTGGCCACAATAAAAGGCCACTCAAAAATGTGCAGTTCCATCACACAACACAATGCCACAAATGTCGCAAGTTTTTAGGGAGCGTGCAATTGGCATGCTGACTGCAGGAATGTCCACCAGAGCTGTTGCCCCTCAAATGAATGTTCATTTGTCCACCATAAGTCATCTCCAAAGGCGTTTCAGAAAATTTTGCAGTACATCCATCCGGCCTCACAACCGCAGACCACATGTAACCACACCAGCCCAGGACCTCCACATCCAGCATCTTCACCTCCAAGATCGTCTGAAACCAGCCACCCAGACAGCTGCTGTAACAATCGGTTTGTTTAACCAAAGAATTTCTGCACAAACTGTCAGGAACCGTCTCAGGAAAGCTCATCTGCATGCTCGTCGTTATCTTTGTACTTTGCACAGCCATCTATGCGAAGATGTGTTGCTCTGCGTGTGGCAAATAGTGGTAACTGCTAATACTGACTAGTTTCTTTCAAACCCTACACCTCTTTTTTAAGTTCCCCTCCAGACACATTTTAAAGTGTTAAAAAACTATACATCTGCATTCCTGACACAGTGACGATCCACTGGAACAAATTGTAAGGCACATCCTCTGCCACTCTTTGTCAATGTGTCAGACACTTACATATATTGTATTGCGGGTATATAGCGAGCATTTGTCGGCAAGCGTTGAGTGATCAGCTGCTGAGAAGAACTTTGTTTGTCTTTGGAGAAACAGCAGTAATGATCTTCTTCTCCACATTTTTTTCCTGCAGCTGGAAAAACAAACTTCCTGTCACACCGATATTCTTCGCAAGCACAATTCTAGGCCAGCTATCCCACAAAGCTTTGGGAGGATATTTAGTCAGGTCTGTATAACATACCAGCGTACACATCCAGTGGGTCCTTTTGTTATCCCTCACAGCTCAATTTGTATTACAATTTGGCAGGAACACCCTTGAATCGTAAACCACATGGAGTGTTTACTGAAACAGATGGCGGATGAAGTATTCAGATCCTTTATTTAAGTAAAAATTCCAATACCACACTGTATGTACTTCATTAGAAGTAAAGTGCTGAAAATGTTAATTAAGTAAAAATATGTAAAGTGTTATCAGGAAAATGTACTCAAAGTTTCAAAAGTAAATGTACAGCAGAGAGACAAAATAACCCCGACCCCAACCCTCTGTTACTGTTATACCATCATGTTATTTTATTAGACTATTGTTACTCATACAGTTACTTGTAAGCAGAATTTTACTATTGAGGTGGCTGAGGTGGAGCTATAACTATTTTGTGATTATTTATTATAGGTCATTAATTGTTAAAACATAAAAAAATAGAGAGAAATGCCAAATAAATTAGAGCTTGAAGTGACACCTTTTAATAATATAATAAGAGTGCATCTGTAAGTCTGTGTTTAAGCAGTTGAGTAAATATACTTAGTTACTTTGACATGAAGAGAGAAAAACAGAGGGAGGGAGGGAAGGTGAAGGGGGCTGTCGGGAGCACAGCCAGTGGGTTTCAACATCAAAACAAGCAAAGAATCTCTAGATTCCCGGTCAGATTATAAAGATATCTGCTCTCTGAAAAACTCTGAGGCTGACTAATTGGTACAAGTGCTGCATAGTTGTGCAAGCTGCTGGCACATAGCAGCAAAAGTCTGGATGATGTTGTGCCAAGTGTGGGGCCGATTGTGGCTGTGATCCATACCGATGGACCAACAAGAGTTTCTGAGGATTCCAGAAATATGATGATGATTTTGGAGTTAATCTACTGCTTGACAGTATTTTAAGAGGGCAAGGAGACAAAAAAGAAAAGGAGTTTGTGAGGCAAAAAACAGCAAGAAACAAAAAGAGGGGTAGAGTGGAGTGACAGTGGAGAAATAGAAGAAAGAAAGAGGGAGGAACAAGGTAGGTTAAAAGGGTGAATTAATGGATTAGAACTAAATGAAGAAAATAAACTAAGAAATTAAGACGAGAATTAAGTAGGACTACAGAGGAAGATAAACTAAGGGAACGAATGAAAACTTACTAATAATGAGGACAGAAAGACGGACTTCTTCTGATCTCTCCTCTCTGACATGTCTGCGTCTTCTTCCTGGAGAGACAGAGAAATGGTCAGACAGTGCAACGCAAACATTTGCTGCGATCGAGCTCCTGCACCAAACTTCACTTACAAAACAGCAAAGTCATGAATCTAGGAATTCCTGCCAACAGTAGTGCTGTCAGTGGGCATGTTGTGTGCGCGGGTGTGTGTGGGTGTGTGTGTGTGTGTGTGTGTGTGTGGCCCAGATGAGTTCACTGTCCCATTACCATCACGTCATCGCCCATAAACATGTAATAGCAGCAGAACAGCCCATGGCATTCCTCTGGCTCATAACTGCTAGCACACATCACCGTTGGCTAACCTCTGCTTCAATAAAAGATTGGTGATATCACTTAATAACATTTAATTATCTGCCTATTTCTTTGTTATGTCATTATCTCACATAAGGCATTTGTCAAAACCCCAAACTTAGTTGAAATGCCAACAGCATTCAAGTCAGGTTTTACACCTGTGTGTGCTAGTAACTAGTTATTGTACTACTACTACTACTACTAGTACTACACAATGGTGTAAACATTTGTCTTAAGATGTAATTTTTTGAGTTCCTTAGAGTAATGTAAAATCAAAGTGTTCTATTTCAGTTCACAGCTCAGCCAAAATGAGGTTTGAGTCAAAAAACATTTAGTTCACACTTAGTGGCTGTGATAGTGAAGTGGACGTTGGGTAAACAGTCATTAGGAGATTGTGTGTTTGTTTTAGCAACCAAGCTGACAAATCTGCTTCCCCACTGCTGAAAACTCTCTTAACGACTTTGACAAGAAAACTAACAGGTTGCAAACTTGCAAAAAAGCCCTAAAAAGCACCAAGTAACAGAGGAATGTGTCAAAATGTGTGCTGCTTTGTTTGCTTGTGAAACGATTGCTGGTATTTGGATTTGCTTTTAATGCTGTTGATAGCAACATTTCATGAAGTCTGTGTGTATTTCTTTCAGTAAGGCATTAGTGAACATCCATCTGTGCATTTGTGTGAGTCCATGTGTGCCTGTATGGTACTGTCTAACTGCTTGTTTATTTCTTCGTAAATGTGTCTCCAAGATCATGCCTGCGATTGCATTTACTGTATGTTTCTCCTGCCTTGGTCTGCACTTACTGAGCACAGGGCTGTGTGTGTGTGTGTGTGTGTGTGTGTGTGTGCTTGTGTGAGTGTGTAAATAATGTCGTCACTGTAATCGAAAGGATATGTGTTGTTTGCTGGGGTCCTCCGTAAAGAATCAGCTCTTAGGCCACGTTTGACTAGAAACGATGAGCCCAGAAGAGCTCATCCAAGGGCTCGAGGCCACTCGCAAACAGAACAACAGAAAAACAAACAAATTTAATCAGAAAACTCAGAGTCTTCTCTGTCCAGTGTGCTCTGGTGTTTGCTCTGTTTAAATCTGAGGAGCACGTGATTTAGACATAGCTGGAAGAGAACCCCCTTTTCACTTGAAGCTGCCTTGTTGCTTTGCTGTTCACTTGATTCACACACATACACCAAGCATTCTCCTCTGCTTTAATTTAATCTCTGTAAAAAAAAACAGCAACATGAATGCCTGATTAAACAGTGTGTTCATGAAACATGTTCATTTAAAGGGCGACACTATAAATCATGTAATTTTTACTATACATCACATTTCCCCAAGGTTTTTATCTGGTTTTTTTTTCAAATAGGTTTTCCCTATTTTGAACCTGTGTGTGTGTGTGTGTGTGTGTGTGTGTGTGTGTGTGTGTGTGTGTGTGCGTGCATGTGCGTGTATGTGCGTGCGTGCATGTGCGTGCGTGGTCTCTGACAGGGTGGCAGTACAGATAACAGCATGCTGACTGAATCCTGCTTCTGTCAGCTTACACAAACACCGTGGAGCTGCTGGATGTTAAATGACTCTCTATCCAAATAGAATTTGCTTCTAATCTACAAGTAATTACAATGTTACATTTCACATTTTGCGCAAAACAAATCCCTCCATGCCAGTGGCACTGAGGCCCAGGTGAAGCAAATGCACAATCCTTTGGTCAAAATATTTCAAATACAACTTTTCCCATCCACTAAGGTAACATTTTAAAGCAGAAATAGTTGTGGACACTGGATTAGTAAACACAGCAAGGCCAAACACTATCAGCGGTGGGGTTATAAGCATGCACTCACACACATAGACATAATGTAGATACACACAAACACATCTTTAACTACTATTATTACGTGCATTTCTCAGTGAGTGTTAATTACTAGATATGAAAGAAAGAAGGATGCAGGTAGATGTAGAAATGTGTGTATAGATACTTTTCTTGGATCTAAGGCTTCCGTTCATGCCATGGAAAATGGATGTCTGATTTCCTGGTTTTATATGGGACCTTGTGACACCCTAAACACACAGTACTGAATTAAATGCATGAGGGAAATAAACTCAAACTAATACAAAAAGACTTTTTCCTGGGATTACTTTTATCTCGCATGGGACATTTGTGTTGACACTACGGTTAGATGATTTGCTTTCAATAAGACATTCAATCTCAATTTGAGCAATGTAATGTTCTTACAGCACAGAAAAAAGTATGGCTTTGGAGGTCCGAGTGGCAGATATGTGTTCATATATTTGACCTATTTCTAAGAACGTACAGAAGTGCTTTCCTTTAACCATGAAGGCAATCCCTCCCTTAACCTTTACCAAGTAGTTTTAGCTGCTTCAACCTAACCATACCTTAACCATAGGAGTGACAAGAAAGCACATTCACTGACTGCAGCTTTGGCATAAAAGCATGTTATTATGTTGATTGATGTGCCCTAAGGTAAGATCACTTCAATTCAGCACATTAACAGCTGAACTTTAAATCCACCTGAAGCTGTCGGAAGCATCAAAGTGTGAGTGTGTGTGTGTGTGTGTGTGTGTGTTTGAGAGAGAGGAAGAAGCCGTCCTTATCTGCTATCTGAGGCCAAAATCTGTCTGGCTCCAAACCTCTGATTTCACTTTTCCATGTCGCAGACTTGAGAGAAAAACCTTCTGATCTTTGGTGATGGCTAATTCCCCAACCCAGAGGGTTTGATCTTGCTTAATTACAGCTTCTCTAAAAAACACACACAAACGCACATTAACAGATAGATATATGGCCTATAAATACGCAGAGTTGGCTTCTGAGGGCAAAATAGGCTTAATTGCACAAGTCCCTGTGGTAAGACCACAGCCGGTGTGTGTGTGTGTGTGTGTGGGGGGGGGAGGGGGGGTTGTGTGTCACTGCTGAAGAGATAAAAGGGTAGATAGACCTTTTTTCAGGAAGTGAAGAACTGCCAAATGGCTCTGGACCCCTCGAGGCTACTCATTATGGGGTTAAAGTGATGCGCATGCACACACACACACACACACACCCCAACACCGCTGTGTTTGAAAACTCGCTGTGTCTTTTCACACTCTGTCTCTCTCGCTACCCTCTCCTTGTCTCTTTAACCCTGGTTGTCTCTGCCGTGGCAGGTCTGAGATGAAAGTAAGCCCAAGTCTTTTGCACCCCAAGGGTATTAATCTTCTAACGACCACATAATCTCTGATAAATAACACTTCTGTCTTTATCTGTGTCATTACCAGGTAGTGTCTATGGAGTTCTTTGTGGTGAGAGTAGAACACAGCGAACGTACTTGGCAGCTCCCAGTATGGGCGCGTAAAGTTAAAGCACAGTGTTGTTGAAGGAATGCCTAACTTTTTTTCAGGACAAATATATATTTTTTAAAGGCCTTATTACTTTGCAGTGTTTGCTTAACTAAATAACTTGTCAACATTGTTTTGAACTGCCTTCTCTCCCTCCCTTCATTAGTTCTGTCTTCATCTCTGTTTCTCATTTGGTTGTCAGCAGAGGAAATCAAATATGAGATTCCACGAAACAATAGGAAGACCATTTTACTCTGCTTCATTAAAAAAAAAGCCCAACAACAAACCCATTGACCTAAAAACATTCATACAATGCAATTCAGTGAGACTTAAAAGAAGATATCTTTCACCCAAGCTCCCTAGCCTACAGTGACAAGTATAATGCCATAATATCATTAAAAATCCAGAAAAAAAAACCCTTCAAAGCCCAATTAAGTCTGTATTAATATGGACAGCAAAAGACTTAGCTCAAAGTCAATGAGGGGATGTTGAGACCCTGTAGGTGAAAGGAGGGGTTGCCATATGGAAATTCCCATAGACCAGCTCAAACACACATACATTAAGCAGACACTGACTTCTACCCTCCTGTTAATTCTCTACACTCCACCTAATTTTTTTGCAGTCAAAGCAGGCATCCTCCCATAACTGCCAGTCAGTCTCTTGTTATTCATCCTTGTGTTTGTTTTTCTTGTGGTAATGCTTTAGACCTTACTGTGTAAGCACAAAGTGTGTGTTCATTTCTACAAACAGAGCATTAAACACTGTGAAAACTAGGACTGCCCCGAGACTAAGAAGTTTTGAGGTGATTGTTTCTTATGGGAAATGGGTTATTCATCATTGGTCATTACTTGAAAGTAATAGTGACATCTCTGGCACCACAGTCGTACTGACAAATATGCTTTGGTTTTGAATAAGCAGCAGATTTTTTTACAGAATGATTAGTCCATGGTAGGTCAATGGAGTGGAATGCCCAATTCCCTGTGCACTGCAGTCTTCACCACTGCTAACTGTGCTGTAGGCCTTGGGAGGGCTGCAGTCTAACATTTGAGATATTCACAAATGTTACACTGCAGGTTAAAGATTAAGATTAAAAATGCTACATAAATATTATCTAACAACGTGTAATTTATTCTTACAAGTGTGAGCTAATGCTTGGGTAAAGTCCAGTTTCTACAACCTTTGATTTGATATTTGGTATGTGTTTTTAATTAACCACGTGTACCCTCTCATTTAGGTCCCAAAATAAAAATTAGCCTACCGGCTAGGGCTGAACGATTAATTGCATTTGCGATATAATCGCGATGTAATAAAACGAGATGTTCTAATCGCAAAGGCGGCGATTATACTCTGGTCACATGACACCCAAGCGGAAAGCAGTCTGACGAAGTTAATGCTTCGTCTGCACGTTACGCTGTAACTTGCCTTGTTGTTGAAAAATGTCCTTAAGCTTGACAGAAGCTCACGCTACATGGACTGAAAGGCGCACCCGCCACCGCGGTGGTGGTGGGTGAAGTCGTCGGGCCATCCGCGGCTTTGATGAACGGAAAAATGCACAAACAGAAAGACGCATGTAGTAAGGTAAGCGTATTGTGGCGATCGGCGCCTGCATCACACACACAGCCACTAGTCTATGGAAAGCCATCCATACTAGTCAGCTCAAGAAATATGCTAGCTGTAAATTGCCGTGTTAAACTAAACGCCTAACTCCGAAAGAGGCCCAGTCTGTCCCGAGTTACAGCCCGGTTAAAGCCGGTGCTGCTCACCAGCATTGGAGGCTGCGGGGGAGGAGGGGGGAGGAGGGGGACTCCGGTGTTGTCGGAGAATTACTCAGCTTGTCTATTAAACACGAGAGGTGTCACTCTGTTCTATTTTAGTTAGTCAACTGTCGAATTGAACCTCAAACTGAGTATTTTTAGTTTGCTTACGGGGACACAGAAAGATGGACTACAGGAGATTTTAACTGAGATCAGGACTCATTGTGGTGGTTGATCTGTGAGTTTTGTATTGAGCGCGCTTACTGTATAATACCCTGTAGAAAAAAGGTAGGCCGACCTGATGATATTATAACATATTAATGCCATGACTTGACTCAAATTGTCTTTCTCTTATTATAATTTGATATATCTTATTGCTCATAATAATAATTTTACCTAATTCATCATAACACAGGCCTGACCCACAAGAAAGAACAGTGTAAGTTTAATCTATCTAATATCATACTATACACTGATTTACTGCTTGTCCGTTTTGAATAATACAGAAGGTAAAGAGCTTAAAAATTAATCGCACATTAAATCGTAATCGCAATATTGGTAAAAAAAAATCACAATTAGATTATTTTCCAAAATCGTTCAGCCCTACTACCGGCACTTCAGAATTTTAACATGTACAGTACATGTACACTAAATCTTCTGGCTGCCTTTCAGTTTGGATATATGAAAATCCGATCCTTAGCTCGCTGACTGAATCACAGTGTTAAACATGGCTCTTTCTTGATTTCTTGTCTATTTTTCTCTGTTTCATTTTATTTAATTGTATTTGATTCCATTAGGAAATTGAATGGAAATTAACGTCTTTTTCTGCACTGTTCTGTCTTTCTACCTTTCTGTCATTCAGTACCAATACAGATGAATTGTGTGGGAAACAGCTTTTCACCATCAGTGTTTAACCCCATAAAGGATATTCATTACACCGGTTGATAATGACTTCCTGCCCGATTAACTAATAGGCCAATCAGTGGCTGGGGAACTCAGCCAAGAAGCAAACCAATGAAGAAGATGAAGAATGAGTTTAGGGGATGGTTTGTGGGCTCTTCCATAGCACGTAATTTCTGATGACAATTAAATCAGTAGCATGTGGATCCAGGGGTCTCTGTCATCCTGGTTTTGGTATTTCTAAATGGAAAATCTGTTTTCCATTGAAACCTTTCTCTTTCTTCTCTTTCTTCTTTCAAGCAACCTCCTCTTCTGTCTTTTTTTTCTGATATATTTTAAAATTGAATGATCCATAAACAACTGTAAATGCTATATGTTATAAAAATAAAATTGTACATCTTAAAGTAACAACCTCAAAGATTTTCATGCAAATAAATGTCTTACTAATATTTATCACCGAATGAGGTAACACAATGGCCCACTGATGAAAGTTTTGCAATATTTATACATTTGCAGTATTACGAATTGGGTGTTGGTGGTGACATTCCCAGGAAAAATTCAGTATTAAGTCACTGCTAATGCAAACACTTCACATTAAAAGAATTTGATGAAACACAAGTCGACTTTTACAAGGAAGCAGTCACAGGAAATGCAATGTGTTTGTCAGTGAGATTAGTCTTTACAGCTATTGCTCTTTAAAAATTAGGTTCACTTGTACCATGCGCAGAATAAAATCAGATCGTGGTTGCTCACAGAATGATGGAAAAGAGACAATTACTGTCTAACTCCTTTGTTAAAATGACAGTAGTTTGTTTTGCTGCCCCCAGGATTCTGTGATGTGCAGTATTAAAATGCATTTACTGTCAGGCCTACCACCAGTAACCACAGGTATCACCAAATACACCTGGACTGCACATATTAATATTGTTTGACTGATGCTGCTGGTGGCTGATGAACTAATGACTTAACCCTACCATAAACACAGTCTCACACACTTGCACACATAATCCCTCTGGTACCAGGCCATAAACACTTTCCAAAGTTAATCAATGCTCTGTTGAGGAGCTCTATCCCTAAAAGAGACAATTATTTATATATATATATATATATACATAGAGAGAGAGTTAGAGAGAGAGAGAGAGAGAGAGATTATCTGAATTCTCACAGGTAATAAAACTTCCACTAAGTAGGTTTGTAGATAAAACATGAAGCAGAAAAGCACTAACATTGTGGATTTCTTCTCTATCGAGTTCCTGCAGTCTGTCAGTTAAACCTCCACAAGTTCTGGTGAAAAAACGACTCACTCTGACATTTTAACTTTACACTGGGTGATTGTGCCTGTTTCTATGTACTTTGTTATGTTTCATGTCAGGTTTAAGGTCTATGATAAAGTGAATGCTAAAACTGTAATTTCAATTGTGTGTTATGAATTATGGGGATATAATAATCAGATAAACTCTTCTTCTTATAATAGTCTATAATCATCAGGAAAAGAAATCCGACAATTTAATTCAGTATACCATGTCATTAACTGTATAGTGGCCATAATTATCTACCTCTGCTTAATAATCTGCCTGAATAGCATCAATACACACCTTAGTTCAAGTATTACTGAGTGTTCTGCTCTTCCAAGTGTGTGCTCAAGAATTTGCTCAATCCACTGTCAATCCACTTTTAAGTAATTATAAGTGTCCCTGTCTGTCTTTTTCTTCACAAGTGAACTATGAAGGAATGTGCTGCTGGCATTTTGTCTCCTTTCTATATTTTGGAGGCAGCTGGAGAGTAAAGAGAGGGGTGGCAGCGGGGCTGTCAGTCAAATTAGACCAACCGCTTTCACCTTCAGCTGAATCAGACCAAGAGTGTGTCTCAGAACCTGTGTACACAGACCTCACTGACTGGAAAAAGATATTTCAAAATAGAGAAACAGCACTATAGTCAATGTACATTAATCGTTATAGTCACTTGTCTGCAATTCGGGCTCACGCGTTGCACTACTGATATGTTTGCATATGTTCATTTCCATTCTCCTTGCACTTTTTTTCTAGTCTTCCAAGTCTTCATCAGTGCTAAAGGAAATCAAACTCACTGAACAAAGTAGCCATCAAGGTTCAGTTTTCAGGAACTAAATGAGCCAGAAATAGATAAGTCTAATTTGCAACATGATTACCGTTTTAAGTTTGATGTGAAAATTAAACCCATGATTAAAGTGATTTCCAACTTTGGAGTCAGACACAAAACCTCAGACAACAGCTGGCCCTCGTCTGCTGACTAAATATCCATTTAGTCCAATCCCATCCAGCATCATGGTTTATCAGTGTGAACTGTGTTTTTACAGGAGTGTCAAAACATGCTTTGCAGCAGCTTGAATTTCCACTGACAAATCAGACTACAATATTACCATAGCAGGGACACACAAAGAGTTGATGGCTCAGATGTCATCTACAGAAGAAAGACATCAGTAATAGAAATGTAGGAAAAGTGATGGAACACCTTATGCAAGGACTTCATGTAAATACTTAATTCCTTAAATAATGTGCAGATCACGGCAGAGAAACACACCTCCAGTAACATGAGTGCTGAGTTACATACATGGCCTGAGCATTAAATGAAAAGTGTGTTTTTCTGTACGTGCATGTGTGTGTGTGTGTGTGTGTGTGTGAATGTTTCTTCATCTCTCTTCATCTTTTGATTGCTTTAATTACAGACTTACTGTCAGCTTCCCACTCAGAACGCAGGAAAAACAAACTCTTAGGGCACATGAAAAGAAGTCACACACACACACTCTCGTAACACACACCTATCCCAGCTCCAGCCAGCCAGTAGGCTCTTTGATTCTCTGCCTGCCGGTGATCTGTCTTTCATTGTCTCCTCTCCCTGATCCCTTGTTCCCCTCTTTAGCTCTGCTGGGGCAGAACATCTCTCTCCCTGTCTCTGTCTCTGTTTATTTTGCATCTGCTGTAGGTGGGAAGCCTAATCTGCAACCAGGAATTCATCTGTATGTATTATTGCTTCCCTCTAACTATGTTACTATAAAGGGATTGCGGAACAATGCCTTCCCCTCAACTAAAAAGTTCTATATATTAGGATAAAAATCTTTTGGGGAATGTTCCTTTTATGGCATTTTCTCTGTTGGATGATTCCCTTGTTTCTAGACAAGAGAGTATGGAAACGAACCATTACAGAATGTACAAAACACTCCATATCAGCAGCCTTTTAGGAACCACACTGACTTATCAATTGTGATTACTAAACAAGAATACTGTCAAAATATTGAGCTGGTAAAAATGACCTTACTCAATGATAGTTACTGCTGAAATATTGGTTTTCTGTAAGTTAAATTAGCTTTGTATCTGCACTGTTCATTTCTGTTGGTTTCCAGTTGTCAGCCTTGCATTAATAACATTTGCATTTCACCATTGTGGAGATTTCTCACAACATATCTGAGGGCTCATGGAGTGTTTCTTGCTTGAAGATAATTCTAGGACGGATAGACGCTGGATGGATGTGGTCGTGGGGGCGCAGGCATCTTTAAAGTGCAAAATCCTCGTCAATCCATTGAAAAAGTAAAGAGTTAAGAATTTAACTACTTATTTAGAGGGGTAACGTTTGCAAACCAACAGACGCATGCAGGCCTACTTCTAGTAATGTGCCATGAGCAACGCCAGGAGGACGTAACACAGATCACCCCACATACCACACCCATGTGCACAGGTGCCCCGACCAACAACACGATCCCTCACCAGCTTCCCACCAGCTAATTGTCCCACCAATCGAGCCAGAAGCACCACAGTTTGGGATTAAACCTGCCAGGGTGTGAAAGAGTTGTTCCTGCCAACACACCACAGTTTGGTTTAGCTTTATATTAAGGCAAAAAATTTCCAAAAACTCACTCAGTATTTCTGTTTTTCCACAATGTAAGACATGACCTGTCAGATCTCCTTCCACACACTCTGTATAGAAGAAATCGATGACTAACAAACTGAAGCAGGTTCCCCACTTTGAGGACTCTTAAGTAGACACAAATTAGACCACAAACCCTAATTTGATTAAAGTTGCTCCCTGGGGCCAACATGGAGAGGTTTCAAATGTTGATTTAGTATTGGTTTGTTGAAACGGCTGCGCAGCGCATAGGGAAATAATAGTGGTGAGAGTGAAACCTATGATTAGAAAAAAGATTTTTTCCTTTTATGTTGCTTTGCTCGGATTATTGCATGTAAATTAAAATATAATCAAATGCAGCTACCTCTCATATTGCTGGCGAACCCAGCCCCCCTCAGGAGTCCTGAGGATCCAATGCTTTAATTTAAGTGATCTTGTCCATCCTGGTGATTGTGAGTTGTGCGTTGAATTTGTGATGGGAAGTGACTTAGAACACATTAACGTGGAGTATATTATCAGAATAGGCCTTTTCTTTCCTCTTTTAAGAACAGTGCATCAGTGTTGAGCCCATGCAGAACCTCAGCATACAGAATAAAGATTAGTGATCAAATTTATAACTGGTATTTCATTAGAATAGCTGTCAGGGCAAAATCCCACTGATACAGTAGTGGTAAGTCTTAATAATTTGCTGTGCTGCAAACATTTACACTTACTTTCCAGTGCTTTTAGTAAACTAAAATATACTTAAATATGAATATACCATTAATACTTCATGTCTACCAATTAACTAAGATACTCCATCTCTATTTTCTACATACCTATAGTGAATACATTGTATTTCGCTTCATTATTGCTCTCTTTAAAATAGTAAAAATTTAAATGGTAAAAAAAACATTTTTATGTTTTTCTATTAAAAATAATAATGCCACTCTTTTTGTTTTACCATATGCTAAATCTGTCTTGAGTACTTTAAAACTGAAGACGAAGTATTTGAGTCCAGTCTTCTGGTACTTTTTTAGATGTAATAAAAACCCTAAAAAAAATCAATATCCTTGAAGGGATAAGTTGACACTGAACATTTAGTATCTTCTATTGGATTAGTAGATTATCCTCTCCCTATAGATCTGAAAGTCTTAATACAATCATATAGCCTACATTAGATCCAAACTGTAAAGGTTTGCTGTAGTTCTTGCACATGGTCCTGGTTCTGGTAAGACAGCTTGGAGAAAAGCCACCAAACAGCCGTGCCATAAATTAATTGAGTAACCTAATGAGCTGAAATAACTTCACTTCCATATGTAAACTCTGTCTGACGTGTTTAGTAGAGTTTTGTCTTAGATGTGTGAAGCATTATGAAACATCCAACCCTAACAGGCCCTCTGAGCTCTATAAATTTCTTGACGGGGGGAAATGGATATACTGTGTGGATTGAAATCAGCTGTGACATAAATCAACAATAACTTTCACAAGAAAAACACAACAATGCCTTTCCTTTCTAAGATATCGCTCCAAAGTATAAGAGCCATTGTGTAAATTCTAGTACAGAGCAGCGTTAAGCGACGGAGCAGCGAGAAAGTAAACAAATCATCTATTCACTTCAGTCTGTTATAGGATGATCATGACTACAGGCGCTGGCTTTGTTAGTTTCTCTGCCTTCATCCCTTTAATCCTCAGAAACCATATGAACTTCTTTTGAAGATGAGTTACACTCCCTCCCCTGTCTCTTCTCTGTGTCTCCTTCGCCTTTCTACCTGTGAACATGAAAGGTTCAGTGGCAGCAGAGACGCGCTGTGCTAGGGGCTGCAGGGGGAGAGAGAGACGCAGATAGAGAGACAGAAAGGGGGGGGTCAGAGACGGATTGATTTCCACCTCCAGCAGCTACAGTTCAAAGCCAGCCAGCAGACTTCAGAGGCTCGGCAGGACCCAGCATGTCCCCAGCCGGGCCAAGCTGCCTGTCTGCGGGCAGGACTTCCCCCGGGGCCCCGGGGCCCGGGACAGTCAGGCGGCACCGAGAAAACAATTATGCAGACAGAGGAGAAAGGTGTGCAGGGTCACAAACGCACACTTGCTCAAACACACACAGCCAAAAATACAGTGTCACAGGCAAACTCCCAGACACATCATCCAGCCTACTATAAGAGTGATGTGGCATATTTAGCAGCACTAAAATTATTTATTATAAATAAATGAACCAAACGTCTTTGCTAGCCTACTTCATGAAATTCTTATTATATTAACACTCATCAAAATGGTAACAAAAGAATTAAGTCAGTGTTTAGGATTCAAAATGCACAGCCCTTTCAAAAAGCAATGCAGGCCTAAACTATGAAGAGAGTGATGTGAGGATTAATTAGAGAATATGCTTGTTTACAATTTTTATAATTGCTTTTATTTTATATTACTGTATATTGTCTGCTAGGTAGTGGAAGGGAGTTACAAACTCAGTTTCACTTTACAACCTGTTGTAATGTGACAAAGAAATCTACCTTGTACCCTTCTTACACACAGAGTACAATGTATTTCATGTAGATGACATTCATGCAAATAATAACATATCCCTCGGATCTCATGCACTTAACAACAAACATATCTGCATTTATAGCCTATAATGTAGCCAATACTTTGGTCAGCCGGTGGAATCAGTCTGTCAAAGCTGCCAAATCAGTTTTGGTATCACTTTTGCATATTTTCACACAAAACAATAATTATAAACTAACAGATAGATAATGTAATTTTCTTCTTACATGCATCAGCAGTGGTTATGTCTGATGTCTTCCTAAAGCAATAGAATAATCATTCATACTTATGAATTTTCTCAGCGGTAAAATAACACTAAAGCACATGCTTGTTTGCCATCATAAGTATTGCTCAGGAATTTCCCTAAAGTCTTGCAGCAATCCGTCCTTGCATTCCTGAGATCGGAGCTGCTCAGACGTCTTACCTGGAGCTCAGAGAGGGGGGCACGCTGGTTTCTCCGCTGCACTGCGGGATCGGCTGGCGGGCGATCAGTCCTGGTGATCGGTGATCAATCTCTAGCGTGGTGTCGGATAAGCATCGCCGAGGGACTAGCTGTCTACGAGTTTTTACGCCACACAGTCCAAGTTGTGTCTCAGCCTCCACTTTGGCGCATGTCGGGGTGTCTGCAGGCTCCTCCTTGATGAGAAAAAAGTGAGAAGTTTTCTCCGCCCTGAATGAGAAACAGATTAACGTGTTCCAGGTAGACAAACAGACAATTAACAAACTGCAGGCCACGACTCAACTCCGCCATCTAGTGTTCACAGTCCTGTAGTGGCAGCATTTTGACAGTGGCTAAGCTCTGAACTCAAGTCAGTGATCATCATCAGGAACTTCCAAGATGAACACAAATCAGTTATATTTTGCATTTACTGTATATCTTTGCCATAATATATTACAAATACATTTTGTTGAATACATGGACAGTAATCTATAAAGGGGTTAAAGGTTTGTTAGCACACAAAGGCAGTATTTCTAGGATGTGCATTCACTAATACAGCTATAACATACACAGCTACTGCTGTGTTTTTTTCTTATTCTTTTATGTATTGCATGTTGCAGTGTGTTGTGTTCCCATACTCTCGAATGTGCACATTAGCATGTGTGTGTGTCTACATGCCTTACATGCCTATTTTAGTAGGGCTGTTGCTAACTAATTTACTACTATTTTCATTATCAGTTCATCTGTCAATTCTTTTTAAAATTAATCAATGAATTGTTGGACAATAGCGAAACACGTCAATCACAAGTCCAGATTAACATATTTTTTTTAAATTGTTTGTTCTTTTGATGAAACAGTTGAGAATCATTGAATTTACTGTTTGTAATGCATATGATAACGACTATAAACTTTAACTTATACAATTACAGCTACCAATTCTATTACTGGTATTGTTATTGCTTACAGAATACTACTGATATTGCCACTATGACTAGCTCTACTTCTATATACATTACTACTATACCCACGACAATTTCAACTAATACTATTATTACTACTAATACTATTTCACTTCCCTTTAATGGCCACACAACCAAGGTTGGTGCAATGTGTTTTTGGTACAGTGAAAACAACTCAGTATGCCGCACAACATATAAGCAGACATGTAACATTTATAAATAATAATCACAATATTTCTAGGTGGACAGAGAAAAGTTGCATATTACTTGCTGGCAATACTACAACTATCACCATTAAAGGACTTTACATGAAGCCCACCCTATACACCCAAACACCTTATTTCAGATGATAAAATGTCTTTGAAACAGAAGCTATAAATTAGTTTGAGTGTGTCTGTTTTTGTGTGATGTGGATGACTGGTGCCTGTTGTCTGCATAAGACTAAGGCTTGGACTTTAGTCTTCCTCTCCTCCTCCCCCTTTCCGCTACTTCTCCTTTTCCCAGCCACAGGAAGGGTGAGATAAAAGAGGGGCTTTGAAAACACTGGGAGTCCTGTAATTACTTACTCTCCCTCTCTGTCTCTGTCTTTCCTTCTGTCCTTATTTTAAATTTTTCTCATTATCTCCATCTTCTTTCTCTCTCATGGTCACTCTGCCTTTATTCCTTCTTTTTCTCTGCCCCTCTTTCAGTCAGTCTCCTTCTCTCTTTCTCCATCCTCCTTTCTTTTCTTTCTTCTCTCTGTCTCTGCAGAGGCTCATTGATGTCAATCCAGGGGCTTCCTGACTGAAAAGGAGGATGAGAAGAGAAGCGATTAGATGACAAGAGAGGATGAGGAGAGGATAACAAGAAGAGTGATGAGTTCTGCTGAGAGAATGATGGCTGCTCTGTCAAAGACCGGACAAAAATACATATTAAGCAAAACCTGTATTTACCTTGATGGATGGTGTAAAACACAAACACATGCAACTGACTCTGCATAAGGTGAAATGGGGTATAACGAGATAGGATATGTTGAGATAATGTGACATATATAATGTATGAGATGATACAGTGAGACGAGCTAAGATACATGAGGCATAATGTGACAAAACAGACAAGCTCAGATATGATGACATGTGGTATTATTTGATAAGGCAATGTAACAGAAAATGGTATAGGATTGCATATTCCTTACATGATCTCTGTGGGTAAATGTTTTTTTGCAGCGTTAGATACAGCACAGAAACAAAATATATGTATCTGTGGTCGACTGATATGGGTTTTTTGATGGCCGATGCTGATATTTAGAGAGCTGGGTGGCTGAACAGAACAAAGAAAAGTCATAATTCCATAATTATAATGTATAATTCCATTATTCCATGCAGCATACAATCTAATATACACGGTTACTTTAACCAGTAACATGTTGTTTTATATGGATTTTTTATTAATTAACAAAATGGAAAATACACTGGGTAATGCTGTAGATTTCAGAAGGTGACTGGTGTGTAAGGGAGAATAGGGTAGTGGTTGGTTTTAGATTAGATCTGCTCTCATTTAGATGATATATCAGCCTTGTGATCAGTGTTGGGCATGTTACTCAGAAATTGCCCAACATAATGAAGGAGTTACTTGTTACTCCTTAAAAAGTAATAATATTACTTTATTACTTTACTTATTACAGGGTGATACTGGGTAACTAGTTACGTTACCCGTTACATTACTATATTACTCTCACTACCACCCTCCCTTCCCCTCCCCAAACAAAGCAATTTTACCTGACTCTCGACCTTTCAACTAGTATCATATTCATAACAGCAGGAAAGAGTTTGGTTTTTACAAAATGTACATATAAAAAAGTTCTTACAGTAAATTTCACGTTGCTGCTTTAGCAGATGCTTCAATAAGACCTGAATGCAGAATTGTTCACGGTTGAAAGCTTTTTGCTGGCCACACAGTTTACGGTAGACAATGATCTTTGCATCTTTGACTGTGACACTATAACAGCAGTAACGTTACTTACAGCTGTGGAAAGAACACCTCTCTCCCTTGTTCTCCATTCTTCCTTTAGCTTCTTGGCTAACAGCTGGTCCGGTGCCGTTTAGCTGCCGCCATTCACATCAAGGATGGTGGGTTCAGTAACCAGTAATGCAGCATTACTTGGATTGGTAACTGCAATAATATTACTGTTTTGGAAAGACTAATCTATGACACTACTAATCACAGGGAAAAGAAATATTATTACAGTAACGTGTTACTCACCAACACCAGATATTGGCCACATTAATCAGTATGTATGAAATAAGTATGAAAAACAGCATTTATCCTACAAAAATGTAGTCATTTCATAAAACATCTGTTAAGTGTTTTTGAAGCCTGTGGGCTGTTCTGACACATGTCAATATCAGAAACAGTAACAGCTTTATTGACAAGTTGTTTTTGCACATTCAAAGAATTTGCTGGGGTGACTTAGTGAGTAGCAATATCGACATGTTCATTCACTTAAATTTGGACTTATTTGAGATCAACACCCCCCCACCCCCTCCTCCCCAGCACCACATCAAAGTACTGTAGCTCTTAGAAGTTAGCAGTCAGTGGAGGCCTACTTTGCTGCTTGGCATAATGTAGTTAGGGTATCTTCAGTTTGCAGCTAAATCATCAAAAACAAACTTCCTCATGCTTTTTATTTTCCCCCAAGAAGGATCGAACTCTGAAAGCAGAAGGTCAAAATATGGTCTGACCACTTTTCCACTTTTCAATCATGAAACCAATGCAACATAGCCTAGGGGAAAACAGAAAATATATATATTTAATATTTATTATATTCCAATGAAAAGGTACATTGAAACCAAACTGAATTCCGGACTGTGATGATAATAAAAGCCCATTTGTACACTACTTACTACTGTTTTTAGAATTGTGTCTGAATCAATATTACATTAGAGCCAGTTCATGTTAGGTTTTTTAAACTGAATAAACATGAACTATGTATAAAAAACCACTAAAGGTCACATGTATGTCATGACAGGTAGACAATACCTTTCAAAAGAACATAACAATGAAAACAATGTCAAACTGTGAAAATATTTTGGAGTAACCGTAGTTGAAATATAAACTTGGTGGTACTTTTTTATGATGAAAACTTTAAGCGTTTTCCCCCATTTCTCAAAGAACACAGACATGCTGTACAAGTGAACTCCACACACTCCAGACTCTATGACCTTGCTAGAACCCCTGTTAGTATCCCCCATGCGCACTGTCTGTGTGAACACACATTACCTAACTACTATTCAACAAGGAAGCAGAAAGCCGGTTGCCATGGTAACTGCCATGTCAGCTAACCTACTTTCATGAACGAAGGACATTGGTTGATGGGAGAGAGGTGTATGGTATAGGTACATGGAGACACATACACCCAAATACTCACTACATATTTATTATATTTGATCGTCTGCAGGCAAATAAGATTTAATCTTTCTCCAGCAAAGCAGCATGGGAGAATTCTTGAGTATGCAGAGAAATGATTGATAAATATAAGGTAATATAGGAGTCTATGAAACTCTGATCCAGAAGAAAATAGTTATAAAAAAACTAGAATAAAGATGCAGTGTCAGGCCAGGTCAACTTTATTTTTATTGGTTATCACCATGAAAAATTTTGAATTACAGCATGTAAGTAACATGTACAGTACATTTTCATCATTACAGCATGTACGTAACATGTGCAGTTCATTTGAATTACAGCATATATGTAACCTGTACAGTACATTTGCATCATTACAGCATGTGGTGTGCACGTGCCTTAATTGCACAGACCATTATGGGACACATTTCAGTCTTAGTGACATCTCAAAGAGCCGTATAACCCTTGTATCTCCAAAATGCTTGTTACCATCCCTAATTGACATGTCTACTATTTAAACAGCATCAACCTTTTGTCTGTTATTGAGAGTACTGCGTCCTACAGGGAACCCTAACTATGCTGCTTTGCTGCTTAAATGGATTGAGGGTATTTTCATCCAATAATCATTTTTGTTTGCTTCTCCCTGTAGTTCCCCTCTAATTCTGAATCACTGGCTGTGGAGAATTGTATTAAGGCGATGAAACACTGGGCATTAAACATGAGTGGGCACGATAAAGAGAGAGAGAGAAAGTGAGAGAGAGAGAGAGAGAGAGACCATGAGTTTTGGGCTTATTGCCAGCACTTGTGGGCTGCTGCGCTAGTGAGGCATTCAAAATCAGAGCTTGACAACAACAACAACAACACAAACGTATTTGGTTGCAGAATTACTGTAGCATTGCAATGTTCTGCAGCTATGGCGATACAAACAGACCTATAAGAAATGGCAGGTCTCTGTAGATGAAATGCAAGGTTTGCTTTGTCTCACAGCTGAGCTAAAAAAGTGCAAAAACATCTTCAAGTTACTCCATTATTGGTACAAATGACTTGACCTTTACTTGTATTCTGAAGTTTTTTATTCGAGTTATGAGTAAAAGCTCCTTCTACATTTTGTTTTCTTTGCATTTTGGGGCATAATGTGACTTGTTATTTTACATTTCCAGCCACTAGAAAGGATTGAACTGATTTGTGTGGCTGTATACCACATATAACCACATACAAGGACTGCAGGAGTAAATTAGTTAGCGCTCAGTTCAGTTCATTATGTTGTGTCTATTTCAACTATGTCATATCATTGTCGGAACCATCATTCAGTCTCTTATCTTACTTACATACTGGATATGTATGTGTGTGCGTGTTAAAAACACAATATTGTCAGTATTACAAAAACAAAACAAAACCTTTGCAATACTGTGACTTACATGTGTTGTGAAATGAATTAGTATTCAACATTTTCTGAAGAATGAATGTGAATGCTTTGGGTTGCACACACACACACCCTCTTTGTATGCTTAAGCAGTCCACCCTCTGCTTTTCATCGTGGGTGGTAAATAGCGTGCGCCCACCCCTCACCCAGGAAGGCGTCACTATATCACACATACACACACACAGGGACACGCATACGCACACAACTGGCTCAATCACTCCCTACCCCTCTAGGGCTGAATGTGAGCGCAGAGCAGGTCTGAACAGGTGGACAGGCAAAGCAAGCCTGCAGTCATGGCTGAGAAACAACACACACACATTTCCTTGTCCTTTAACTATTGTGTCCATCAGGGAATCACTCAGTGGGAATGCTGCCGTTTTAATCTTTTCTTATCTTTAAACAATCCCACTGTTGTCATGCGTCTCATCGATTATATACATGATCCATCTATCATTATAAATACATCATTTGGCTGCTAATATAGTATCTGTAAATTACAGCACAATGTCCAGTTTTTGAAACCTCAACTGAAAATCGAGTACTTATCCAATAATATTCCTATTACATAACCGTTATACTGGTATATTTTGTTTTATAAGGTTTCACTACAGTCATCTTTTATTATCCCTTCAGGTTGAAGAATAATGATTGTCTTTTTGTTAAATTTTGCCTACCATATTCTAGGAAAACCACTTGTGTGTCTCTTGTATTTGTTTATAGTCTTATTTAAATGGGAAATTACAGACTTTTTTTGAGATTTCAGTTGTTCAAACAAACAACAAACAGAGAGAAAGTAGAAAAGGATTAGCTGGTAGCCACAAGGCGTCGCAATAAACCAATTTTTTTCCAAGGCACCATACGTCAGCTGTATGTAGTTACTGAGGTAATGAAAAGGATGTCTACGCCTGTCAGGTGGGGATCACACTGGCGAGACGCCACATAAATTCATACCAAGCAGTTTAAGTTTGATCTGGTGTTTGGACTGTCGCCTACACGTAAGACAATCTGTTTGGAAGCAATGTCTAAAAAATACTTAAGCACACTTTAATGTTCAGTCGTGCTCAAACTTGGGTGACATCTTTCATAAACGGCGCCTACATATAGTCTTTGAAACTAGTTCAGGCCACCACTGAGGATGTTGTGAGTGCATTGCTGGTGTTAGCTTGTTTTTCTGACCGGGTGACACATGACACCTTTCAGCAACCTTACAGGTTGGTTAGAAAGCCGCGTGCGTCTTTATCAATCAGTCTGCGTGAAGGTGTTAGGAGCGAGAAACCTGCGCTGCCTGTCTCCAGTGTTTGTTTTAGCGTTTCTCTCTCCCTCCCTCTCTCCAAGTCTGTATCAATATGTCCCTGGTGCGTGAGCGCGCGCCGCAACTCTGATCGGCGCGCGGGTGATGATGATGAGAGCGTGACCTCACCGCTTTCTGCACAGCTGCTGGAGAGCGAGAGAGGGGGAGACAGAGAGAGAGAGACTGCGAGAAACACAAACACGTTGAGGGAGACGGAGAGAGGTACGGAACAGCGGAGAACACCGACAACACAGGGGCACACTGCTCAGCGCGCGGGGACTCTGTCGTGGGGCGTCCGTTGGCTGTTTCCCGCCGGTCCGCCTCCCAGAATGTTCTGTGCCCCCGGTTCATTTCTACGGTACAAGAACGAGTCGCCGCGGCGTCCCCACGGACACTGAAGCCCAGATGCTCACCCTCTCCGCCGACATGGACGAGTCTTCGTCGCTGCTGGATCTGCTGGAGTGCTCGGTGTGCCTGGAGCGCCTGGACACCACGGCCAAGGTGCTGCCGTGCCAGCACACCTTCTGCCGCCGCTGCCTGGAAAACATTGTCAGCTCCCGGAACGAGCTGCGCTGCCCGGAGTGCCGCATCCTTGTGGACTGCGGGGTGGACGACCTGCCGGCTAACATCCTTCTGGTTCGCCTGCTGGACGGTATCAAGCAGCGGCCCCAGCGAGGGAGCGGAGGAGGAGTAGGAGCAGGCGGGAGGCAGTCCCTGGCCGGGGGCTCGCTGCAGGGGTACGCAGCCGGGATATCCGCTTCTCCCCCGGGCAGTGCGATCAGAGAGCTGCCCGTAGCCATCAGGAGCTCCCCTGTTAAGGTCTGTTACATTCCCACAATCCACGATACGTGCCAGTAATCTCTCACTCTCTCTCGTTCGCACTCTCTCTATCTCCGTGGAGCACTAATCACACAAACTATGTTAAGTGTATCCACCTTTTATGAATCCTTGTTTATTCACAAAACCCACAAACTTCCAAAATTACGAATTGGAACATTTAGCAAATAGTGAGGAGCCCCTTTTCAATTCAACACACAAATGACTTAACAACTTGAAGATTAGTTCCCACTGCTGCTGCCCAGTGTAGCAGCAGAATTTGGTGGAAGAAGATGTCAAGACAATTGTGCAGACTAGTCCCACACTGTTTAGCACTCATGTTTTCTTGAAATCGGGAACAGTGTGTTCAGCATGCTGTCTGCACAGATATTCAGTATGGTTATGTAGATACATCTAAAGACTATGCTCTTAATATTCACGTGGTGAGACTGATTGCAGCATTGATTGTTTGACAAGAAGCAAGAAGAACAAAACTTGGTTGAAGAGTCCTAGAGAAAGCAGAATAAGAAAACATGTCTGTGGATGACATATCTATTGACTGATATATTGTTTATAGATTGTTTGGCTGACCCACTGAGCCTGTGACATTCACTGGTGTGATACTTGTTTAGTATCATAATGTCTAACCTGTAATTCCACAGAGGTATGGCCTAATTAAACTGAACTAAGTGAGCAAGAGAGGAAGAGAGACATACTGTTTGAGACAGACTGAAAGGGTCACCTGTCTGTGATACTGTTGTTGCCATAGTCCTGGTGAAGCCCAGTTGCCCACAGGCTGTGTGAGATGTCATAACCCAAACTCAATGGGAGAGGAATGGAGAGCCTTGTTTACTTGCTATGCAGTGCATCCAATGTGTTGTCTCGTGGCTGCAATGTGAGACGTGTTGAAGAATGGGGCTGTAATGTGGGAATTAGACAGAAAATGTGATATCATCAGTGCTGTGCTGCAAAAAAAGAAGATTGGTTGTCTTTTTGCCTCCAGTTGGAATCTAAAATCTTAAAACAAATCTTGAAAAACTTCTAGCAGATGTTGTGACATAGAAATACCTAGTTTTAATGCAGTTTCACTGATATTTCCTAGATGCTTCAGTATCATAAAGTTTAATCTTAATAGATCATTTTTAATTCATAAACATCTTATCAAATGGTTTTACAGTGCAATCATTCATTTTTTAATCTATGAAATTAAGTGTTGCATAATGCACACCTACAGTAGTAGAGGTGTGTAGAAAGGTACCTGACAAAGGTCCATGAAAATAGGCATTTTCTATGAAATGCCACAAATGTAAATTATGTCTCACTTGCAGCCAAGAAATCCCCAGATATTAAATCCATAATCATATAAAACAGAGAAATGCAAGCAGCTCCTCTCACTTGAGGGGAATGTCAAAATAGATCGCAAAGAAACACCAGAGTCAAAAGTTTTTAAAAATTCTTTGCACAAGAAACAATAGTCATGACCTCAACGACAGCTTCTTCTTTTTTTTTACTTAAAAGAAAGATATCCAGACTCGATACTTCATGTTGTAACTTGTTGAGACGGATATACTGTATTTGTCTAAGGTGAGCTTGTGTTGTGTACTTACTGATAAACGAAATGGGATTTGTCAGAGTAGGAGTGCACGACGGTGGTCGTGGCATGGGCAGG
Source organism: Lepomis macrochirus (assembly GCA_024633595.2). Taxonomy (NCBI): domain Eukaryota; kingdom Metazoa; phylum Chordata; class Actinopteri; order Centrarchiformes; family Centrarchidae; genus Lepomis; species Lepomis macrochirus. The sequence goes on from JALXJV020000016.1 coordinate 10,519,761, forward strand.
CTTGTTCATGTTTGCCCCTCCCCAAACCTTACCCCACCCAACCCCACAGTACTTTGTACAACAAGACTTATCAGGCAAGCTGGCTGGCCATTGATTGAGGCAGTGGAGCGCTTTGGTGTGATGAAGTGCAGCAGCGGTGAGAAGTCACTCATTCACGGCGATGAACAGAAATCCAAACCCTCTGTGACATTTCAACTAACACTCACAATTCAATTCATTCAATAAACTTTACCAGTCCCTACAGGGTGGTTTTGATGCCTGGTACATGAAGAAAAAAAACACACACAAAAGAGACATGCTGCATTATAGGCTTCAAACAATAGTAACATGTTTGAATTAGAAATACCACATAATGTCCTATAGAGGATGATGAACATCTTCAATTAAGTTAGTGTGACCAGCAGTTTAAAATCCAAAGGGATTAACTTCAACGTGTCACAAAACAGAAAAGCACCAGCCAGTTCTCACACCGGAAAAGCTGGGACAAAAAATACTTCAATTTTGTGTGACATAATTAAAAAAATGAGAGAAATATCAGAAGATGTGTGAACAGTGTGGCTGAAGGAGTGTCAACCTTAGTATACACAGTGCACACTTCTTTGTGGTGTCCAGTCTTTGTTTTTGTTAGGACCCCATGGGGTGAGTGGAAGTACCCTTTGGTGCCAGTGAACACACACACACACACACACGCTCAGACTCACACACACACACACACACACACACACACACACACACACACACACACCTATAACCCATTACCCTCTGCAATCCCCTGCAGTCACTTTGCCCAAGTCCCCCCAAGGCTCCCTTGGGACCAAGGCTTGGGGATGAAAGTGTGAATTAATCTCCTTTAACAGTGGGGTGTGTGTGAGCAGGGGTCTCGCAAAGGGAGTTTAAGATGTCTGTGAGTGACACTTTAATGCAGTACTGCCACAGTTATTGAAGGAGTCACACGGGTCAATCAGAGCACTCTACATCAGACATTAAGACTTGTAGATGGGAATGAATGTGTTGCTATGGAAAGAGGAGAAGAGGCGGACGTGCTGAGTCAGCAGCAAGACCAGCCTTTTCCCCCTGCTGTTTGTGCTCTTTGAGCCCCTGTTGCCGACCTTGTGCTTTGACCAATAAGAGTTTGTCAAGACTGATAGTTTCTTTCTATTTTTTGATAAATCATTGTGTGAAATGGCAGTCTAAAATACCTTCCAATGAATAATCTTAACACAGAGAATTAGGTTGCATTTTTTATAGCAATATATCACTACACATTTTTAGTGTTATTTTCTCTGTTGAATTGGGTACTGGGTCATTCAAGCAGTAAGTATCTTGTATTATATGGTACTTTTTCTTTTTGTCTTGGTCTTGGTGTTTTTTGCTGTAATTACCCTTAAAGAAGAAATGTTTAACCCAAGTGGGAACCTCCAAGTCTTAAAAGTGAAGCCAATATGGAAATGCCTTAAAGCTGCATTCTTTCTAACAGCCAGCAGTGGGCGACTCCACTAGCTGCAAAAAGTAGTCAGATTGCATTACACGTGAATTACAGCTACACAGTCAACACTTTCATAATGAGTTTATGGTCTCAACCATTTGTTTCAAGTCTTCAATACAGCATGATGTTCATTTTGTAAATTATGGTGAATTTAGGGCATTGCTATCTTGTGATTGACAAGTCGCTACTATGGCAACGTGTCAGTCAGGCTAGAGGCAACTCCTATCCATGGCTCTGTGTACATTTGACTAGCGCCTTTGAAAAAACTTATTAGGAGTCGGACTATTTATTTTTCTGGTTATTTTGTTGTAAGCCTGTATTTTACTTGCCAAAATCCCAGTTAATGTCCCAGGTAAATTAAATGTGCACCTTGCTAAAGAAGCTAGCAAGTGCCATTCTCTCATCCAAATATTTTCATGTCTGGTGTATGGTTTCAAAAAACCAAGATGGCGAGGGCCAAAATGCCCAAGTCAGAGCTTTAAAATGGTAATGGTAATGTCTACTTCTTTTACACAGCCCATGGTTGAACCTGTTAACAGTTGATGACTTTGGCAACCCTTTAACTTAGGGCTGGACGATGTAGCCAAAAATGTTATCACGATAAAAAGTTTCATATCTTTCAATATCGATAATTATCACGATAAGTATCAAATCGTTATATCTTTTTAGTTTAAAGGCCGATCTTTGCTCCTCAGTGAAAGTTGAAGATAACCTGATGGTTAATTGTGGTTTATACTCTTCTTTATGGTCAGAACATGACAAACATATGATTCCAAACACTGGATCACTTCACAAATTTGAGGGAGAACATTCAAAACATTTATGATAAAATGTTTTTCAACAAATATGCATGAGTAAAATTAAGTAAAAGCTTTTTTCTGTCCTTTTTTCTCAACAAAATAAACATGTTGGTAAAAAATTTAGTCCTAATTCGTGTGTGATTCAAGTGAATCAAATCAAACATTTATTGAATATTTCTTGAACATTTGTTATAGTGCTATTGAAAAAAATTATAGCGTGATAATTATTGTTATTTTTTTATTGTCCAGCCCTACTTTAACTAGTCCCTCACTGGCTGTGTTGTGCATCAGCTGTTGCAGAGATGACTCGCCACTTGTTCCCCTGTTCACAGACAGCAGTGTGAAGACACATACAGTATGCAAACAGTAGAGGTGTTTTAACAATGTAACAGTGTCATCCTTCTTTATTTTCAGCAGACTTGGTCTGCTAGTCACTTGTCATGAATGGCACGGCATTTCTTTTGTTGTAAGAAAGTAAAATACATTGGTGTATGCCACAGGAGAAGGAATCAGATTTTCCTGACATTACACAAGTAAATTATGTGATTATGATTCACGTTATTCTTTAGTCTTTAGTAACATGACACATGAGTTGACACTGCACACCTCCTGTATAGCTATGGGGGGTGTTTCTGTTACTGCTGCCAATGACGTTATGTTATATTTTAGTCTTGCTGGTGTGTTGGTTTGTTAGCTGGATATCCCAAAAATGTGTCATCAGATTTCAAATACACTTGGTTGATTGTTTGGCCACAGTCCACCGATGAAGGTGTTTTTCTTAACACTGTGTGAGAGCCACTTTTAAACAATTCTCTGTTTTCTTACCACCGACTCCAATGACAGAAATCTGGCACATAACAGTATATGTCACAATTGTTTCATTCTGCGTATTCTGCAATTCAGTCAACAGATTTTTAAATACTCTGTTATTGCTGACATAACAAAATTACAGGATTATGCAGCCTTGGTGGAGGTATGTTCTCTCTAAGTGCTTTCTAGTTTGTGTATTTGTTTCAGTGATGACAAGAAAAACACCTCAGAGTCTTTTTTCCATGTCATCCTTCACATTTCCAGCCAAATCATGGCCTTGGACAAATGCAACACATACAGAGCAATACAATCTTAGAAGCAGTTCATACTGTTTGGCTCCCATTTTCCCACATTACAGCATGCTTATTTTAGAATGATGTATTGATGTAATTATCCTGTACTTAGGGACCCCTAGATTTAACTAACTGGATAAACTATACCTCTAGACAAAAGAGAAACTCAACTGATGGCTTTATATGAGAACAACATGCTGCCACCTAATAATGTGTTTGCGACTCAGCCTTCTGCGTTGATTTGCTTTGGTTTGATCAGAACATTTTCAGTTGTCAGTGGAGTCTGAAAATAGACAAATATTCAAGACTGCATATAACAGGGTCATTCCAATGTTACAACACTGGTGGATGACTCTCACTGATTTATGATGTTTTACTGGCCTTTGCTGCTGAGCCTCTTGGAGTCTGTTGTTTTTTGAGATTTGGGGGTTTATGGATTATGTGGTGTCTCTTTTACACCTTCGTGACTAACTCAGGTTCCCGTTTGGTATTCATAAAGCTTATCTTCTATAATCAGTCTGTCAAGGATACATTTGTACAAGCATCTGGAAGGGGATTAATTTTGCACTGTGCTGAAAATATTAAATATCTTATAGTTTGATCATTTTTTAATGTTCAAACAGGAACAAGAATCTAATATATTACACAGAAAGATGTTCTTGTCAAGTACAGACCACTCTGCCTGTCCAGTTCCCATCAAACAGTGTGTCATAATGATCCTAACCCTTGATCTTCTCCCTTACCTGTATTTACCTTGTGTTGTTGTGCTGACGCCTGAGGTCACCACGGCAACGTACTGAAGCAAGGACACCACCTGCTTTCATCTCTGGAGTGAGACAATGCTTTGCCCTGTCATTCCCGTGTGTGTGTGTGTGTGTGTATGTGTGTGTGTGTAAGGATTATGTGGTGGTTCAGGAAACAGTTACCGGTCCCTGTAATGATCTTTTGAACCTGTTTCTTTTGTACAGGACACACACAGACACATACACAAGGCCTAACCTTAACCTAAACCTAATTCTAACCTCAGCCTGTAAACCAAGTCTTTTCAGAAAAGCGTACTATTGATTGGTCATCATAAACATAGAAATACAAGAGCACGCACACACAAACACACACACACACACACACACACACGCATCCTTGTGTCCCTGTCTTTTTTGCATTCCCTAGCCTCTTACCATAACATTGACAACGTTTGAAAGTCTAGTTCACACTACAAGACAATGACAATTGACAATTGCCGAGCTCGCCAACTGTCAGGCTGTGATCAGGGGCAAATCAGCGATTGATCGGGGCTCGGCATTCGTTATGTATGAACTACTCAACGACTCATGAAAACGGCTTGGCGATGCATCGCAGATGCCAGCCAGATATCTAGCATGTTAAATATCTGGAGGAGTCGGGCGACCCACATCCAGCCAATTAGAACAGGCAGCTACCTTTTCACTAGAAAACACTTTTTACAATCCCTGCTGCCCACGTGTGCTAATCCATTCTTTCACCTATATTCTTTGTCTTTATAATTTTTAGCTTATAGTAATAAACAGCTCCTGTTTTGTATGTAGTTTTGTGTCATTTGCCATGTTTATTCGTTTATTTGGATCCCCATTACCTGACACTAATGTGGCATGTCACTTTTCACGTGTGGGTGACAAAGAAGGTGACAGCTCGTGCAGTGTGCGATTTCCTGCCGCCGATCAGTCACATAGTGTAAATGCCACAGTGACTTCAAGATTATATCACAAACAGAAAGTCGTGTAGTTTGAACAACACAGTGTTCTGAGTTCTGCTGAAAGTCTTAGCCTTAAGCCTAACCCTAAAATGAAGTCTTCAACCTCAAACAACCCTTTAAACTTGTGGGGTCCAGCATTTTGGTTCAGATAGACACAGATACAGTAAAATAAGCTCACACACATACTCGCTCGCACAGTCAACACATTTCCTTCTCTACAGCTCCATTCATAGTTAATCTTGATATCTCCCACACCTTTACAATAACACAGTGTGAGAAAGCCTCATTTTTCAGTTTCTTCTCTCACGTGCGCACACACACATGCATGCACACATGCATTCATTCACATTCATTAGTGTTATAAACTGCCGATCTCTTGCAGTAAACAACAAGCTCTCAGTCATTACCTCCACATTACCCCCTCACTTCATAAATACTGAACGATGGCCTGACACTACATCCGCACACACACTCACACACACACACACACAGAGCTAAATAAACACACACAATTCATCCTCTCAAGTCTGGGTATATCTCTCTGGACACATTTCTTTCTCTATGCATTGATGTGTGTGTGTGTGTGTGTGTGTGTGTGTGTGTGTGTGTGAAAGATCTCGCTCTGCCTTCTCAACCTTTTTCAACCTAGATTGTTAAGTGAACACACACACACACAAACGCACAACCACAACCACACATATCTTTTTCCTCGGTCGCATTTTACCCATTCTTTCTCATCTTCCTCTCGCTTTTTCTCTGATGTTCATGTGAAGAGAACTTAATTAATTTCAGTGTTACCACATAATGAAGCTTCCCTCCACACACACACACACACACACACACACACACACACACACACACACACACATAAACACACACGCATGGGCTGCCATTTAAGGAGTAGTTAAATCTGTGCTTCTTGGGATCTTTTGGGAATTACGCTGTTTTGTAATCGTGTGTGTGTGTGAGTATGCAAACATATAGTATGCATTCATCTATTTCCATGGGTGTTTACCAGTTACAGTTTTCCCTAGACACAAGGCAGAGTTGAATTTTGAATGGTCTGCAATGAAGCTACCCAGAGCCAGCATTCATCATTTTCTGGTTTAAACCATTTCATGCCAAAATGTACTGTGTTAATGTTTCCTCCAGAATTTTACTCTTGTCCACTTGGAAAAGCCTCTAAAATTACATTTATCTCCTTTGAAATGCAATTTAGTGCTAAAAATATGGTATAGAAACAGGAATAATGAAATCACATTTTCAATAGATTCACTGGTACTTTCTCTTACAGCATTGCACTAACTACTTGTGTCTGTGTTGCCATGAATCTGGGGAATGTCAACTCACGTCAGTCTCGTCCTTGGCCCTGCCAGCTTTCTGCTCATACAAATATGGAGGTGGGTCAGATGATTGGATTGATGGATGAAGGCAAGGTGGTGGTCGAGGACAGCTTACAGCTCGGGTGATGGTGTAATGAGAGAGTGTGTGTTGTTTAGTTTGGGGGGGTTGATGCGTAATGGGTGTTAAAGCCTAAACAAGCTTTGGAGCTTGACTGCCATTCCCACGGGTGTATGGGTGGAATCCCATTAATCCCATCCCCCCAGTCGCACAAATACACACATGGGCACGCACACACATTAGGTTAAGGGTTAACCCCCTCAGTCTTGGTCCTATTGTTACTATGGAGATGAGGGTGAGGTGTCACTGGCCACTGTTCAAGGCAAGACATTTCAGACAGAGGAACGGTGGCATATTGTAAAGTTGAAATTGAAACATGGCACCATGAACATGTAGTGAACAGGACAACATGTAGGCATGTCTAACACATCACATTTTAGAAATTCAAAGTTGCACAGAAATTAAAATAGACTTTTTTTTAAAGAATTCAGTACATATATCCTTGACATGTGTTCTTATTTGGTCAAAATTGTAATTACCAAACGAAGAAATATTTTCATATGCTGTGAATAGGGCTGGGTATCGAGTTCAATACTTTTTAGGCACCGACCGAATTGCTTCAATACCACCGAGTATCAAAAAATGCCTTGTCTTTCGGTACCAAAGTTCGATACCTAAAGGTTCTTGTAAACGCCAATGAGCCAATAAGCATGCAGCATTCTTGATGTACCCACATCTAAAAGTGATTGTAATTGGCTGTGGTGAAGTAAACACTAGCTCACGCCGGTTACGCACAGAGACGTGGCTCGTGGATGGAAAAGACGTGGTGAAAGTCAAAAGTGTGGCTTGATGCAGCAGCGCGCGATGCAATATTTGCGACGTAACATAATTGCTGCTAAGAGCGGTGACACGACAAACCTGGTGAAGCCTTTGACTGTGCGTGGAATAAACTTAAGAGCAGAAAGTCGCTCCGTCTTTGCTGCAACCAGACAGAGCCGCTGCATCATCGTCTCAGCGCCCTGCTGCCACCGAGCTGCTTCAACACGCCCACCGTACGAGCGGCGTCAGTAGCTTGGTGGCAGCGTCGCTGTTTTCTGAATCAAATCAAAGCTCTTTTATTGACAGAGTAGCGCGGCAGCTTCCACACACGCTACATTTTTCCAAGTGTTTCTGAAGCACCGCCGCAACGGACCTGTAGGCCTATGTGCAGCCGGCGGAAGGGCTTCTGTGTGATAGTGACATTATGTACCGATATTTTGACTGATGTCTGCGACTTTGCTGCAGATGGATTAAAGACGCTCGGCTGAGTTTCCTTTCTATTGTGATAGTTGTCCACCTCTTCCTCTAGTGAGGAACTTTGATATGTAGTGGCAGAAACTTGTTTCCATGAGATGAGATGACAGATTTCTCTCTCTCTCTCAGGCCTGTTGCCATGAATATTTAGGCTGCAATGGTGCCAGAGCACAAATTCACATATAAACAATAAAAAAATATATAATTAACAAACAATGAAATGACATTATAAAAACTAAACAAAGAGGAATAAAAACAATATAGGCTGATGTTACATTGAAAATATGTCTTGGTTCTGACAAGCAGCAGCATTTTTCAAAGGAACAATTATTAAAATAAACTATTAATGATAGTAATGTGATAATTAAGTTACTTTATACAAACAACAATGGTTCTCCATATGTTGGGAAAATATACAAATTTTATACCAATAAAATTGGTATCGAAAACGGTATCGTTCAGGAACCGGTATCGAAGTTGAGGTATCGATACCGCTATCGATATCGAAAATCTTTGAACGATATCCAGCCCTAGCTGTGAATTGTTGATACTGACTGACGACGGCTGGACTGGAAATTTGACTAAAACATATTCATAATATCATTTCAATTATATGTTCAAACCAACAGAAAGTAACCCCTTGTGGGAATCTGTGCAAAAAAATAGCAGCTAGCCTAATAGCTTCCACTTGGAATATAAACAGCACACTTCCCAAATGTCTGTAATGGTATAGCCAACCCTATTTACGCACGCCACACAGACTCACGTCTCTTAATGCCCCACCCAGAGGTCTTGGCCTGTTATTTCCACAAATTTGTCAAAAAATAGTTGTGTCCTCTTAGGGAAAAAATATCATCATTAAGTGCATATTTCCTTATTCAAAAAGAGAGGAGAATTCAAATTCACGTGAGAGAATGAGATTTACAATCCTACAATCCTCGTCACTAGCAACAAGATGAGATCACCTGTGTTACCATCTAAAATGGGTGTTTTCAAGTAAGCTTTTTTTTGGACAACAGAGAAAGCAATTATGTGTGCCCATGTTGTGAAACGCAACAACTTGCTCCATCTAGAATCCTGTCCGATCTGGGTGGGCGTTCATGTGCTATTTCCTGGTGGGAAAGTCACAGCTTCTGTACTGGCATCACATTACATGGTTTCTGACTATGAAACCAGCAACATTCAGAGCAAACCAGAGTTACCTCCTGCTGCCAGCTGGGACTGCCAATGTGTAAAATTACCCCAAGCAGCTTTAAAAAGCCTTCTACAATGTAGGGAAAGTGTTAGGAGCTGGAGTTTGTGACTCCAGGTAGTTTTACTTTGGTGTTAAGAACCTGCTGACTCCTCCAGCAGAGTGCAACGTAATTTGTGTGTCTGTTGTAATAACAGATGAAGTTCCACTGGTGATGTGCTTGAAGAAGTGGAACGGTTCTCTTGGGGGAAGAGATTCGTGGAAACACACTGTGGTTTCTCAAGGTGTCAGACAGTGCAGGTGTGTGTATATGTGTGTGTGTATGCCTGTGTAACGGTTATTCAGTTCCTTCCTGTCTTGTTGCAAAAATGCCTCCTCCATCCTCCACCTCATCCTCCTCTTCTTTCTCTGTAATGGAGAGATGTTGAAATGCACCCACCACCCACTTTAGACTTGGCAGGAAACAGAGTCTTGGCTCCAGTAGAGACGAGAGATCAGTGTATATGCACACTTATACACACACACACACACACACACACACACACACACACACACACACACACACACACACACACACAGATACACTCATGCACACACATCTGAAGAGAATTTGGAAACATGGCAGCAAATACAGGTCTTCCTCTTCATCGAACTGCTGTTCATTCTCACAGCTCTCTACTTCAATTCATCACCAGCAGTGTTTATGGATCTTTGTGAAATCATTCTCTTCCCTTCATTTTTTTTTTACAATACCCTTAGGACGTTTTCCTTCCTCCTAAAGAATTTTATCTGTAAACTTAACAATACATTTTGAAAGAATTAAAAGAGTAATTTTGAATTTTATACCAAATCACCAAATACCAATGCTTAAATGTGCAATGTGTAAGATATGGCCAGAAGTTTAGTTTAAAACATTAAAAAATAACTAACATTAATGTAAAGAACAGTTCAGACGTTATGTCAAAGACATCTTTGTATTGTGTTATGTCTGTTTAAGTTAGCAAGTCCTGTCTCGTAATACCACTTGTACATTGAGAGGCAATAGTCCGATAGAGTACGTCAGGCCTCCCTCTGTAGTTTAAGCTGGGAGATGTGTGGCGAGTTCGCTACATTACACAAGCTCTCTTTTTGACTTTTTTAGTCCAATAAATAAACTCACAAAATGTCAAGAAATGTAACGTGTATTCGGTCCCGATCCAGCCATGTTCACTGCAAGGTCGCTAAGCATGGTTCTGTTGCTAACTGAGCTAATTAGCTAATGAATCTCAGTAGTTATGACCCGATGACCTGATTTTTTTCGAGTACGGATGCAACAGGTGGAGAGTAGTCTCAATTCGTACATATTATACCTTTAAATATGATATCAACACAGAAATACCTAGCATATCCCATGAGACCAAATCACTCTTAGGTTACCATTAATTCACTACAGGAACATGAACATCTCAGGAATATTAAACAGTACTAGTGGTCTACCAGATGGTCACCATAAACTCTCTAATGAATATTACACAGAAATTGTGACCACAGGAATATCGTTGTAATATTGTAGTTCACTGGGGATGAATGTGATATTCTTCTAAAATGTGTGCTGCATGCATATGACTTTTTGGATGTCGGATAAGAACATTTCAGGTTATTTCGGGACACACTCTGATCCACACTGTTCATGGCTGCAGTACAACTGTGATCAGCTTTCCACTCTGACGTCTGTGTCCAAACATCCCCTCCTGGCTCTGTGTGTGTGTGTGTGTGTGTGTGTGTGTTGTGTGTGTGTGCTTATGCGTATTTTATTTATGCATAAATACTATGTGTGCATATTTGAATTGGCATATGCATGTCTGTGTGGTGTTTGGGGGTGGTTTTGTATGTGTATTTTGAATGTGCCTTGTGTTTATTATGTACAGTATGCATATAAATCTCCCCTGTGCATGTGTGTGTTGTTTGACTGCTTTATGTTTTTAAGCAGAATGTCTCAACCTTTTATAGTGCTGGACTTGAGGTTGGAGAATAATGTTGGTGTGTGTGCGTTTAAGGGAGGTGTAGCTGGTCGTGGTAGTTAGAAAGAAAGGGAGTGTGCAAGGGAAAGTTGGAAGGAAACGCAAAAGCCTAGTGGCAGTTATGTAGTGAATTTTTGGCTTGGGGTCTGGTGTGGATATGTATGTGTGTGTATAAGAGGGAGTTTTCTCCCTCCAGCACAGGGATTATGTAAGCACAGAGAAGTGAGGTCAAATATCACCCTACGTCCAGCTTTGTTCTGTTTAGACTGGGAACAATGGAAACACTGGTGCAATCAAACTCGTCTTCTCTTAAATGTAAAAAGCTTTCTTTTTGGTTAGTGTCTGCTTTGTGTCTCTCTCCAGTATGATGGCGTATTAGGGCCATTGTAACCTGGGGAGTTGGGTAATATTCTGAGAAAAGAAATCTGAATTTCCAAGATTAAAGTCGTGCCTTTATGAGAAAAATTGAAGTGGAGAAGAGATTGAAGTGGTAAATTTACTAGGAAATACATTTTTTAATAGTAAAGTAATGTAATAATAGAGTAAAGAGCCTTTAAAGGCCTGCACCCTATTTTGGAAAATTGTTTTAACATTATGTTGTGGTTGCTCGGTTATGTTACGGCAAGTTGGATGAAATAATTTCATGTTACCCAAACTGCTGGTAACTGTGGTAAGTTTTTTTTCTCAACTTGTTTTAAATGATTGAATAATATCAAATTTGTTATATTTGTTTGGTTCAGTTGCTGTAGTTGATGCGCTTGCTACCTTGATTTGTCTGCAAAGGTTTAAGGTTTGTGTTTCAGCTCTGGCTAGGAGCACTAGTTTGAAACGTGTTGGCTATTGTTGAGAAAGTTAGGTAAGAATGGAGAGGAAGCCGGGGTCAAAACAATGCATGGGAGCCCAGCTGTGTGTGCATCAAACACCATCTAAATACTGGCTGACCGCACTTTTTTAAAACTTTGCTAGCATTGCCTCTTCAAATGCAATGCAAATCGCAAATATGTTTCGATAAAATGGACCATAACATGACATGGAACTTTTAGCTGTAGCTCACTGTGGATTGTGATTGGCTTCATTAGTAAAGGGGCTTACATGTGGTGTGATTTAAACCACAGCTTGTTTTAATTAACTATTGTGACGCGTTCTTTACAAAATCAATTAACTTTTGAGATTTGTACAATATGAAGTCCCAGTTTTTGAGCTTTTACAAATGCATATCAATACACCAATTTTGTTGTGAAGTTTAAAAAGTGCTATTGTGACAGCGGTCTGACAAACGTGCAGAGAGCAACATGTCTGAAATAGCTTTTGTACCATTACACTGCATTTGGGCTACGGACCACAGTGATTTTAGAAAGCTAAGGTTCAACAGAATGCTGAAATTTGTTTGTAGGCAAAATTGTTTACACAGGCAGGGAGGAATACATTAGTGTATGACGTCATCCCTGGGTGATAGATAAGCTAGATGATCATTGAAAATGTCCTGGAAACTTATAATAACATTTTGAGCCTGTCAGAAGCAAAAACAAGCACTTTAGTGGATGTACTTTGATGGGCCACAATGGCTGTCTGCAGCTCGATAATCACATAGACAAAATAGGTTACAGGTTGAAATATACTGAACATACCCTTAAATAACAAAAGCACATCTGAAAAATAGTATGTTTTTTTGGTCAATGTATTAGTTTTTTTGTCAAAATTTACCACTTTAATCTTGACAGGAGTTTTTTTCTTGGAATTTAACCCCATAATTAACTTTTTGATCTATACAATTGCCCTAATACAGCATCACCTTACTAAATCTCTGACCTTTGACCTTTTTGTTCTTGCTATTAAGTGTTACTTTAAGAAAGAAAGAGAGAGAGAGAGAAATAGAGAGGAAAAAAGTAGACAAAAGATGAGACAATATCAGCAGACCAGTCTGGAGCTCAGATTTATACCACTATTATACTGTATAAATCTATTCTCTATGATTGAAGATGGATGGGTTGATGTTTAACAAAGTTTTTTTTTGTGTGTGAGGGTTTCCTGGCGTCCTGGATTCTTCATACTAAAATCAATGGCTTTTTAAAAATATATAGTAGCTTCAATAAAATGTACTGTAAAGACTGGTACAGGCTGCCAGTGTCCTTGGCAATGGTCATGTTTGTTTACAGTAACTGCAATCAAATATCACACCTAATGTGTTAATGATTTGTAGGTGTAAATGCTGCATTACACACATTTACAGTAGTTACAGATAATTGGAAGGCAATTTGAACTACAAGAACAATGTCAGAAGTAATGCACAGCAATACACAAAGAAGCCAAAAGGCAAAGAGGCCAAACATCTGACATTAATCAGTCCATGTTGCTTTGTGTTGACACAAACATCTTATTTCTGCTGGGTTTTTTTAATGTAGTCCAGTGAAAATGTAACATTTTCAGTTCAGCTTGGCAATTACTTTCTCAGGGAGCCTGTAAATGCCTACATATACCAATATGCAGAAGATAATGTGTGAGCTTCTCCATGGGAAACTCTGAAAAGGTGCCCATTGTGAAGAGAAAGCAAATTTACCCGGCTGTTAGTAGTCAAGAACTATTGTCAATGGTGGGAAATGGAAGGCGGTATTATTCAGTATGGACTTAGATTTGACATCTGACTGGACAAAAAATTAGTATTATTGTAAATTTATTTGTAACTTATTTGTAATTTATTTGTAACTTGGTTGAATTTTATCATAATGATATGATCATGCTGTGTTAATTACACACACTATCTGTTGTAGTACATTTGAGCCGAACACATTGTGTAGCATTTAACACCATCGTAATTATTTATGAAATGTAATTTCTGCTTTGTAAATAATGTTGTGATATACATCAATATCAGAAAAATCTTCTAATTTAAAGTGTACACCAGATAATAAACAGAGTATATGCAGGAATTTTGGACCACATGAATCATATTAACAGTTTGTTCCTTTCTGTTGGTGAATAAATCTCCAAACATGTCTTTCAACAGAAATTTACAGCCTCACAGTTTGTCAGTTTACTTTGCAGTTCCTTTTACTAAATGACTTGAAATCAATAACTAAAGAACATGACTCTGGCATCACTGTCACCTAACACATAACATACTGAAGTAACTAATGTCATGTTTGCAAAAACGGTACTGATGGAAATGAAACACACACGTTTTAACAACAAATTTGGGAGCTTTAGTATGATTGTATTTGTTTTAAGGGGCTTTTTTTGCACAGACAAAGTGCTGAGTCATGTTCAGATTGGATCAGCCCTGAATGTTGTTTGGATTTATCTGTTTATGTGAACATGTGTGTATTTACAAAAAAAAGTTTTATGGGACATGACAGCGATTTAGTATGCACTTCCATTAAGTTGATGGACTTGGCGAGAGACAGAACAGTGTCTCCCACAGGATTATATGAGACTTTGGTGGGTGGACCTCAGAGGGCCTGGGGGCATGACCCTCCCAGAAGAAAATTTTATACATTTTAAAGTGAAATGCAAATATCTGGTGCACTTTGGGAGCAAAATTAAGAGGCTGGATATATGAAGAACCTTGCACTCTTGTAAGACTCTCATATTGCAACACTTTTTAAAGTCTTTGTAAAGTAAGAAAATGACTAAATAAAAATGAATAAAGTCGCTAATCCTGACTGTCAGCTTGCTTTGGTCTGTTTCAATTCATCTCCCATACAGGCTTGAATATGTGTGCCCTCCAAATTTAGGTGCAGCTAGCTTGCCGTATTCTCATAAACGAGTGACAGTGGATACACTCAAAACTGTTCAAATCCTTAGTTAATGTTACTGTACTTACCTTAAAACAATGTTGTCCTCAAAGGAAAAGTAGTTGTCTCAAGTCGGATGCCAAAGTGTGTGAGTGTGCTCAATAGCATTTTGCGTTCGACCTTCCCTGCTTAGTACTAGCTCAGGTCTTTCCAACTCAACACCCCCAGCTCGTGACACATTCTGCCATAAAAATGCAGAGTCTAAGCCCTCTAAGCCAAAATAACCATCATTAGGGTTATTTTTTTCAGATTTTCTTAAACTCATCCAGAACCACAGAAGACATTACACAACTATTCTCACAGGCTGAACAGTACTCTCAAGGACAAGGAACCTGAACCTAATGTGTACAGCACATTTGGTGGAGTGGCCTTTAACAGAAAATGCTGAATTGGATATTATTATAAAGCATAGCAAAATATCAAATCTATAACCTATAAAGAGGAGATGTGTGATGGCAGCTGCCAGTTTATTGATAATGTACCATTCTATGTAACTGGCACAAATGTTGACAGTCTTCAAACTGAAAGTTAGTATTCTCCCTGAATACTAAAGCAGGGTCTTGCTCTGCTGCTGTGCATCACTGTCATCTCTTTCATGTTTCATTTTCTCCTTTCTCTGCTCTCTCTCTTTCATTTCTCTCTTCTCTGTCTGTGAGTGATGTTTGTCTGCTTAGAGAGAGACTTCTTGGGAATGATTGCAGCCACTTCTTCACTCAGCTTTCCATTCATTCTCTTCATCCGTCCTCAGACAACTGGCCGAGGCCCAAACTCGTCTCAAGCTTTGCCCGGTGCTGCCAGCTCTATTAAAACACAATAGGTCATCATGCTGTTGTCTGGCACAAGCTGCATATCGCCACCATCAAGAAACCTCATAGTATGTTCAATATCAGTCTTTTGTTGAAACTAAGAAAAATAGCCTAGTAGTTTGACCAGAATGGATTTTTAATGTTACACAATGTGGTTTTGAAATGTTCTGATATTAGGCCTTTCCAACACGCTCATCCTTCAGTTAAATAATTAGTGATGAGTGCACCTGGAACTATCAAATGCAAGTTGAATTATCCAAAATATTTATCTGTTTGATAGAGGAAAGTGACTTTAAATAGGTAAACAGAAAGTTTTAAAAAATCTGCTCATACAGAGCAATCAATAAAGAACTCGTGCTGCCTTTTCAGTCTGACACACAAAGACCTGCAGAGAGAAAACTTTCCCATCCATTCAAAATAAATGAAAGATTTTGATTCTATATGTTTAGGAGTAAATCATTTCCACTCATGAGTTAAAGTTAGTTGTGTAAAAAGTCAGAGCAAACAAAAAAAAGGGAAAAAAAGCGTTTCATACCATAAAAATGTCACTTTTAAAGAAATTACTGAAACAGCATATGTTCATCTTTCAGAAACCGTAATTTGTTACAGACCAACCTGAGCTGTAGTGCGCTGTCATGGCCTACTTCCACCATGATGCCATGCCATCATGTCCCAGAACTGTTTGTCTCAGGAAATCAAGACTAAAACTAGGCTAAAACTGAGTGCAGTGTTGAACAGAAATTTTATGTGGATCATCATAGTCCCCAGTCTTCAAAGAGGCTGGCGATGGTTGTGATGGCAGCATTAATCAACTGGGTGGAAATGTGCTGGGAAGCCACAGGAGATACTGGCACTGTTGTAAAACTGGGACAGTGTCAGACCCTGCAGCCATGGCTTTCCCTTTTCCTCTGTGAAAACACATTCTTTCATACATTAACCCCATTTCTCTCTTCATCAACACGCTCCGCCTTTCTATCTCACCCTCCTTCATGTGTCCTCTTCTTCTTGCTTGCCCCAGTCTTCCCAGTATCCTAGCTGTTTTCAGTTCCATTGGGCATCTTGGTAATGACAGGAAAGAAAACTGTGTTGTTAAAGTGATATGTACTTTATATTAGGGGTAATATTTACAGATCCCTGGGAATAAATTAAAAATCAATGTATGTCAGCGCCATAATAGAAGGGAAACCTACAATTGCAGAATGTGCTTTGAAATCTGTTTTGAAAGCTACAATTTGGAAGATTAAACACTGGACGACACTGAACTACAATAAATGTTTCCTGAGAAATTGCTGAGGTTTCAATAAAACTGACAGTGTCTTGCAAAAATAATAAAGAAATACAAAGGAAATCAAGTACAAAACTAAATTTATAACAGTTGTTACACAGTAAACTGTAACGCTACAGCATAACATATAACCTAATAGCCTACCTAGAATAGGCACATGTTCGCAACCTGAGCCTGGCATTGTGTGTTTGATGTGAAGCAAATAACTTTTTGGTCAGCCAGCCACAGTGACTTTATTTATGTACAGTGGATAGTGGAAAGTCTACACACCCCTGTTAAAATGCCAAGTTTTTATGATGTAAAATAATGAGACAAAGATAAATCATGTCAGAACTTTTTCCACCTTTAATGTGACCTATAATGTGAACAATTCAATAGAAAAAACAAACTGAAATCTTTGAGGGGGGAAAATGAAAAATAAAAACCTTACAATAACCTGGTTGCATAAGTGTGCACACCCTCTTATAACTGGGGATGTGGCTGTGTTCAGAATTAACCAATCACTTTTTAAACTCAGGTTAACTAGAAGTCATTACACACCTGCCATCATTTGCGACTGATTAATCACAAATAAAGTTCAGCTGTTCTAGGGGGCAATTCGGGGTTCAGTATCTTGCCAAAGGACACGTCGACAATCAGCCTGGAGGTGTTGGGGATTGAACCGCCAACCTTACGATTAAGGGCAACCCGCTCTACCTGCTGAACCTATTACTTTGTTGGTGACTCACATAATTAAGTAACTGAGGTAGATCCCAGCTAAAACATGTAATTGTACGGAAATATAATAAAGTTTTACCACAGTTTTACTATGGTGGCATTGCAAGGAAGGCATAGTTAAGATCAATGTTAAATTCTTTCCAGTAACTGTCACAGACAACAGCTGGAAGGATTTCCCTTTCAGCTGAAGGCAGCAGGTATGTGTTTATGTAAAGTCACTAATTTGAGTTGTTTGAATTGTCAAAGTTATGCAAGCCAGAGCCACTGTGTTTCCTTATATTAAATGGTGCAGCACCAGGCAGCTACAGGAAGAAATAACTACACACACTTGTTGGTCGAACTGGTTGGTGATAGCTTGTTTTGTTTTTTTTGACAAAATGTGCCAGTTTATGCATCAAAAAATCATTAGGACTGATGGATTCTCTTTGTTTTCATCCAGCGCCTTCAGGTTACTGGGGCAACAGCTGTGTGTGTCTGCTTCTCAGCAGGTCCATCAAGAGTAGTGCCTGAAGCATTGGATGTATGATTACAACAGAGATTTACCTATCAACATGAGACAAGAACTCACGATAGTTACAGGAATTGTCAGTTTACATAAACACATAAACAGACAGAACATGTAGATACAGTCAGATTTAACAACCTTAGGGCTGGACGATATGGCCAAAAATGTTATCACCATAAAAAGTTTCGTATCTTTCAATATCGATAATCATCATGATATCAAATCGTTATTTTTTATTTGAGTTTAAAGGCTGATTGTTGCTCCCGAGTGAATGTTGAGGAAACCTGATGGTTAATTGTGGTTTAAAATCTTTACGGTCAACACTTGATGCCAAACACAAATCTGAGGTAGAACATTCAAAACAATTATGATAAAATCTTGTCAACAAATATACATGAGTACAATTAAGTAAAAGCTTTTTTAGTCCTTCTTCCTCAACAAAATTAATATCTTAATAAAAAAGTCCTAAGTCGTGTATGATTCAAGTGAATAAAAAATCAAACATTTAGTGAATATTTATTGAACATTTGTTATATTGTTATTGAAAATAATTACATTGCGTTAATTATTGTTATTGTTTTATTGTCCAGCCCTAAACTACCTTCAACATTAATTATCACATAAGCAAAACAAGCAAAGACAATTTGCAAAACATGAATTTCAAATTTCTTTTATGCCATTTTATTTATTGAGTTGCTTGTAGCTGCAGCTATGGTTTTTATATGGATTGTTGAGATTCCAAATAAAATTGCAAATTATTACTTACGGAAATCATGGTGACCTGCGGACTTGAAATGTGAACAAATAGAGACATCCTCTATCTTTAGCAGCACATTTGCACTGCTCTATATTGCATCTTGCAACGCTGCACTTCCCGGACAAGTTTCCTCTCAAGAGAAGCTCCTCTCTTCTCTCCATTACCAACCTGTCAGTACATCGTGGTTAGAGCTCACTGCTTTTTACAGGGAATGAGAAGAGCTCATGTGGTTGTTACCATCATTAGCTAATACCAGACTGTAACACATACACGCTGAGAATGTGTGATAATGCCTCCCGGGTTTTTGCAATGGCATCCACGAAGATACCAAAAGTGGCCCAACAGCCATGCCCCTTGATTCATGAAATTAACGCCCTCAAATGCCACAGCTTCTTACTAAAATGACTGTACAACATCAGCAAACTTTTCAAAGTGGTCCCCTGTTTCATCTGTATTACCATAGAATAACGTTGACAGAAATAAACCCAGACATGATGCTTGCTTAATTGGCTGTAATACACTGTTTTACTTTGAAAACTGTAACGCGAGTGATGCTGCAAGCTCCTGTAAAAGCATGAAATTTTGTTTGTGAAAACTGTTCTGCCCACACTATCTTCTTGGCAGTAAATCTGCATTTTTCTGCCTTTTCCAAACACCACTAATAGATATCCTCAGCATACACTTTGAAGAGTGACTACTGGGACAAAGAAAAATGACAATATTTTAGAGGGTTTAACAATAGTACCAGTCTCAGTTTCTCGCTACTCTCACTCTGTGTTTACATATCTTTGTGTAGCTGGCAAGTTTTTAGTGTCTCATACTCAAGGGAAGAGACACTGCTTTGTCTCTCCGAGGCTTTTTTTATTTTATTTTGAGAACAGGATGTTTGGCTATGGTGATCTAAATTTAAGTTGTGATGCATCGCTGCAGCAGAGTTTAAGGTATCTATCATAAATATTCTTGCTGCCCACAAAGGGCCAGTAGGTTTGACAGCTTCACTGCCACTCACAAAATGTACTAGCAATTAGCCAGTGGCCTATGCTGATGTCCCTTCCTGACTGGAAATTGACGCTAGATGTGGATCTCAGTGTCCAGGGATTTTCCTTGCCCATTGTCTAAGGCATGCCAGGAAAGTCTGCATGGGCTTGTTTCTGTGTTCCATTGATGCTGCAACAGGTGTTTTCCCTTTGTTAGCTGATAAGACAACACCTGCTGTGACATCACTGGTCGGGATGCAGTGCAGACGCAGTTTTGATGCCTTTGTATGATTCAGTGATGCAAGAGTTTAGTTACACTTCAAGATGACTGCTAGGAGGAAACTCCATAAAAATACTCTGTAAGTGATTTAAAATAAAAAGGTAAAAACTGTACAATAGCAGCTATCGTTTTTTCAAATGTTAAAGAAATTGACTAATGTCTGCTCTCCAGTTCTGCTCTTGCCTCGTTGTTTTATTTCCTCCTTGTTCTCTTTCTCTCTTCTCTCTCCCTCTGGTTTTAAGTGACACTACAGTGCTCCTTTATATCTGCTGAATTCAGCTGCTACCGCTTTAGACACACACACGCACACACACACACATTCCCTCCCAATTTTTAAGACATAAAACAATGTCAGCAGGAAGGCTTTTCCTGGTGGCCCATTCTTGTGTGTATGATCTTGGTTGTATTAAAGGAAAACCTCTGCAGTCACACCTATTCAGTCACACTCTCGCTCCCTCCTCTATCTCCACCAGAAAATTGAATTTTTGCCGCTGTTGTTCCCTGTGATGTCCCTGTCCCAGATAAGTCACTCATGTCCCTTTGCATGCATATGGACACACACTCATGCAATCACATACACACAGTGGGACCCAGCTGATGCAGACTTTTTCAGGACAACGCTATTGTTTTGTTGCTAATACTGTAGCTGGTATTTCTTCTGTAATGTAATGTCTTCCAGATTGTCTGTTTCATTGCCAAAAACTAGAAGTACTTAATGTTCTCCCAGATTTGTATTCTTGTCTGAATACAGAATTTAGATTTAGGGCATATAACACACTGGAACTAAAACCCAAGATAATATCACCACTACTACTATACTTACAAATACTATAATAAAATGTCTTTTTGGCATTTATGCTTTTATTGAATCGTAGACAGTAGAGGCAGACAGGACATGAAGGTAGAGATGTATAGGGAATGGTGAGCCACATTCGAACAGGGCAAATTGCCATTAGTGGTCAGAATCTTAAACCCCTAGGCCACCAGGGTGCCCTTAATTCACAGATATTAAAGTTAAGGCCTTACTGTACAAACTGGTTAATAGACAGATAGTAATAGCTTTTAAGCAACTTATCAAATTATATTATTTTGAATAACTTGGCATATCTTGAAAGCTGTGTTGGCCTCTAGGAAATTGTGATTTTTTTACTGTTTAAAAGGCTGAGCGATATGGACAAAAATGTTATCACGATAAAAACATTTCATAGTATTCAATATCAATAATTATCTTGATAAATGTCACATCATTATTTCTTTCAAGTTAAAGGCTGATTTTTGATCCTGAGTGCCTGACATGTCTCCTTAAGTTCTGGGAAATTATAATGGGAGATTTTCACTACTTTCTGACCTATGATCAAGAAAAGAATCTGCAGTGTTGCAGCTTTAATAGATAATAATCAATAATAATTATTTTCAGTAGCAGTCCCAATTCTATTGTGTGTAACCAATTTGCATCACATCCATCAGAGTTGAATGAATGGCTTGCTAATTCACCTCATATAACACCAAGCTTAAACCAGCTAAATGATGAGTGGTGTCTGAGCTAACTGCAGCTCAAACTGACTTTGCTGTGCCTCTAGCATTGAGGTCTCAGACTTCATAAAGTTATTACATAATCTTGACTCCTTGTAGTGTGTGAAACTTGGCTCAGCAAAAAAATGTGAATGAATGATGAATGTCACTGGCCGTCACATTCATCAAAGAGAATACAAAACTGAATACTGTACAAGAATGGACAAGTGTGTGTGTGTGAAGGTAACACCAGGGTTTACAGACCACTGCTGGGGTTTTTCAGGATTTTGTGTAGATGTGGGTGATGAACTTGTTTTCTGAGTATCAGCAAACACATTTATTTATTGATTGATTGATTTAGCCTTCATAGTGTTGTTTTGAAGTCTTACCAAAATGACTGTACCATATCAGCTGTCTGTGTTGCATTGCAGTTCTGCATTGTTAAATCCATTAAAAAAGTTGATCACAAATAAATAACATACATTGCTTTATAAGTCACCCATTATCACTTAAGCTGTGCTTTTCTCCTTGCAGTGTTGAAACCCTTCCAGGAATCTGTCACAGTGCATCTATTTTTTGACAGCTTATGGGTTAATGTGTTTCCGTTTCTATATAGTTTTATGTGTTTTGACCATATGGTGGAGACAGTAATCAGCTTGATTGTGTGTTTAAGTATACTTCTGCATATTCTCTCTATGATAAAGCAAAGAATTTCTGCTGACTGACATTCCTATTCGCAGACAGGCTACATTCCCAGCCACAAGCTGCACATACTCTCAGAAACCACACGCTCTCACGCAGTCTCTCTCTCAAACACACACACACATTCAGAAGACAATGGTTTATGTCTAACAGGAAGATATGTGGCATTCACACACCCTCACACACTCGGGGCTGATTGAGCAGTCTGTAACAACAGATGGCTCAGAAACCTGCAGATGTTTGTGTGTGTTGCTGTTGTCGATTGTGAATAAAGATCTCGTGTTTTTCATAATTGAATCTTATAAGCGGCACGTATACACACACACAGACCTGCGCCTATACAATTTTTTTTGTTTTGCTTGTTTTTTCAATAGTGTCTTTTTTGCTTTGGCACACACCAAGAGACACTGATCCATTAGCCACTGGCGTCCCATAAGTGGACAGGTGGGGTAGTCTGGTGTCCCACTGGTGGTCTACAGACATCTGTGTGTGTGTGTGTGTGCGTGTGTGTGTGTGTGTGTGTGTGTGTGTGTGTGTGTGTGTGTAGTGTGTGTGAGAGAGAGAGAGAGAGAGAGAGAGATCTGGAGCCAGACGGGTCTGTGCTCACAGGGCTGAGGCTTCCCTGTGTGTGGTAGGCTATCTGAGCTGCCAGTGAGTGTGTGTGTGTGTGTGTGTGTGTGTGTGTATATATGTGTGTGTGCGCAGGTTTGTGTATCTCCTTGGCCGCCTGTGTTTGACCTGCCATCTGACTGAGGTATTTCACAGCACTGTTCCAGAAAGAGTGCAGTAAAATATAATGAACTTAACCAATTTAATGATAAGAAGCTCCTCTATTGATCCCTGTGGGGAACGTTTTAGTTTTCTGAAGGTCAGGGACTGAGCAGCACCCTTGGATTTTCTGTCCTGCTCCAGGGCACTTTAGCAGTGAAGACACCATTGTGTGGTTCTTAACCTTTCACTCTACGTACGGCACAGAGGAATAAGCTATACACAGGCAGTACTTGGTTTTGGTTTTTAATTGGATTCATTCGTAATAAGAAAAATATTGAATCTCTCCACACTTTTCATTTAAGTCCCTCTGCTACCCAATACAATGACATGAAAATAAAACTTAACTAAACAGAATTTTTAATTTATTTGAAATTAATTGATGTGAACTAAAATAATTAAGACTAACGTTTTTTGCTGATACGCAGTTTACCTGTATCAGGTCTAAACCCTGTCTAGTTGCACCTGGGCTACAATTAACAATGTTTATGATTAATTACTCTGTTGATTTTTGATTTATGATTTATTGTGTATAGTGTAGGACTGCAACTAACAATTATTTTCATTAGCGATTATTCTGCCAATTATTTTGCAGATTAAAGTGTTTATGAAATGTAAAAATGTAAAGTTGGTGAAAAACACCAATCTCAACTCCCAGAGTTTAAAGTGACGTCATTTAAATGGCTTGGTTTGTTCAAACAACACTCCAAAACCAAAGTATACTGCGTGTGTGTGTGTGTATTTAATTTATTATCACATACAGTGAAGGAAATCAGCAAGTCCTCATACATGAGAAGCTGGAAACAGTAAATATTTTGCATGTTTGCATTAAAAATGACTCAAACAGTTCATTGGATTTTCAAATAATTTTCTTTCCATCCACTAATCGACTAATATGTCACAAAAAAGTAACAAATGCCCACAAGTTCTGAGAGCCAAAAGTGTCATTTTCAAGTTTGTCCATCCAACAGTCCAAAATCCAAAGACATACAGAGTTTCACTTAGGAAATTAGCGGAGTTGATATGTGAAAAATGTATTAATTTCTTCTGAAGTTGGCAGACACTCTTTAATTCAGGCGCTTCACCTTCACTTGTTATGCTGTGGGAAACCCCGATATGCAGTTTACAATGATATAAATAAGATTAAAGCCGCAAATCCTTCACCAAATCCTCTATATTCTTGATAAATGGCTTAATCCACTGATTGATTATTAAAATAATTGTCTATTTTTTCTGCTGTTTAACTAATCCATGAACTGATTAATTGTTTCAGCATTAGTCTGGACTAAAGTGCATTTTAAAAAAACTAGAGGCTCTGCTGCACCTCAGATGAATTGGAGGGCTGGAGTGAAATGGAAGAAGTTGGAACAGAGAGGACATGACATGCACTTGAGCTGATATGCCTCTGTTATACTAATGTAATCCGTTTTAACCCATTAAAATTGTATTAGCTGTAATTTCACCACAATTCATGCCAGTGCAATAAAACTGGGTTCAGTTCAGTAAAATCCGATTCAGTCTACTTTAATTCGCTGCCATTTATTCCCACTCATTCCACTATAGTCTTGATCTGTCTAGTATAATCCAGTTCTGTATAATCCACTCATTCAGTATAATCAGTTTTAGACCCCTATGATCCAGTTCAGTTCAATATAATCCCATTGAGTCCAGTATAATCTGGTTCAGACCAGCTCAGTTCACATAGTGAGGATGTGAATGTGTCCCACCGGGACACGTCCTCTCAGTTTCTCTATCTTATTCTACGTGAATTATCTTATGATTGCCCAGCAAGGAAGACAGATGGAGGAGGGCGTGTGTGTCTGCAGGTGTCCGTCTGTACCAGCAGTAGCTTCCCCTGGCTTTGTGGTTTTTGGCCAGAATACTCACACACACACACACACACACACACAGATTCCTTAGCTACACTATACCTACACTCTACTTAGATCTCAAATGTGTCTGGCCACAGTCTCAGATGATGCTCTGTGGACGGGAGCATGGATAGTAAATGTATAATGTGTGTTTCAGTGTATGAGAGAAAACAAAAAGTAGTCCTTGTTAGTTGAGTGCACCTCAGACTGACTGAACCACAATTATGGCGACAATCTACTCTCCACTGTGTTTTTGGCAGCAAGCGTACAAAGCCTCAAAGTTAATCTCTTCAAAGTTTGTGTTTCAGTCTGTTTGTTTAGGGAAAGGTTATGGTTGCTACAGAAGCACAAGACAGGGACAAAAAGAGTTAGAGAGCCTTAAAGGTTTGGTTCAGTGACCTAAGCTCCCCTCTCTCTCGCTCTCTCTCTCCCTCTGGGGGCCTGCAGCTGCCCTCAGCTGTCCTTTGGTAATGATGTCAACAAGCAGCTGCAGCCTAGTGATGACAGTGACTATCCACCCATCTCCCTACTCAACAGAAACACACATACCCACTCACTAACGTGCACTGATGTTTACCTGTTCTGTCACTTTTCTTAATTGCACTTGTTTCCACTGCAGCTTCACCTATTTGAAAACACCTTTTCTTCATTTAATGTTGTTGTTGTTTTTTATACGAAAGTTATCTGCCCTTTCTAACTAGAAAAGATAGAGCCCAATTGATACTGTTTTTTTTACTCTCATATTGACACTTCAGAGTATAAAAAAATCTAATAACAGCAAGTGCCTCATCAAATAGCTAAGCTCAGGGGCCTGTGGTCACCTATTCTGTCCTTGTCAGGCCCTACATGAATGGTAAATGCACTGTACTTACACAGTGCCTTTCTAGTCTTCCGACCACTCAAAGTGCTTTACTCACATGTTACATTTACCCCATTCATTCACCGATGACAGTGGCACTGCCCCGATTCAGTTTGGAAATCAAAGGATAAGAAACCTTGGGTGAGCATTGATGACGATCAGTTGATGTGTGGCCAGTGGCTGGTTGTTTCTGTTGTTGTATAATGCAATTCAACACTGAAGGATTAATTGGTGGCCTACAAAGTAGAAAGTGATTTTCTGTCAACATCTCATAGTGCATGACAGTGATGAGGGGATGCACCAGTGAAATGTATAGATGGCTCATATATACATGTCACTCATCACTCATTGTCAGTGTAATCACTTTCCAAATCACTTTCAGGGAAGTCAAAAAATATTTTTTGCTGTCCTCCGCATCTTTGTCGACGTTAGCGACCGTGATGGCCTTTGGTGATGCGAGGGTGTACTGTTACCTTTAGCCTGGCCTGTAGTAAGGATATGTGTCTGTTTTGATTTTAAGGATTTCTTTGGATTTAGTGTTTAAGGATTCACCCCTATGACCAGACTGATTGAAAACGCACCGTTCAACCATCTGCCCACTCCATCTGACTCCACAGCCTGCTTCCCCCTTTTCCTTTCCTTTTTTATACACTATTCCTCTCTTGTGTATTGCGTCCCCACACTCCAGCTCTCTCCCCATGAAATTGTCCTCCTCTGTGGCTCCTGCTATGTTCTCTGAACGTCCACATTATCCTGCAATTGCAATACAGTATATTAGGGTATTGTGTAATTTACATTCCTTTCCAGATGAACTTGTGCTTGGTTTCTCACGGAGGAAAGAACAACATTTTCTCAGTAGCACATTTCTGACCATTACTGAGGCAATGGAGAATGAAAGAGGTCCTGAAACCCTCTGCATATTCCCTTGTGTGAAATTGTTCAATAGAGAAACTCCGTCTAAGTTATTGTTGCTCTAATGTGGCATTTTTATCAGTCAATATGGTATATTAGAGAATCAATTAAGGCTTTTTCTCAACCAGCTGAACCCACTGATAAATTCAGCATGCCCGTATCTCGATAAAATATCAACTTTCAGATCAGGTGAGCTTTAAAAGTAGTTTAAGTAGTACATTTTACTGCACATTTCTACACAGTTTTATTTCAAATACCAGAAAAGGGTGAAACAAAGTCAGATATAACAAGCAGTGAACAACAGCAATTCATTTATTATTCATTCTTCATAATTTACATGCCTTTGCCAATAATCAAAGCAACATTAAATTGCCAGATGTTTTGGTTTGTTTTGATGTTCACTCACATATGACAGATGCACTGTGTAGCATTCTCCAGCACCCCAAGTATTCCAGTGTCACCACTTTAATCCTCTTGTTCTTTTATCATTCATGAATGGCTCTTATCTAGGTCTTTTTAAGCTATGACTCCTATCAGTTTTTTTTCTTCTTTGTAACTAATCACGTTCCTTTATTAAAAACTTGTATCTTATCTTAAGTTTTTTTCATTAACCGTGACTCTTAATTCCTAGTCTTAGTTCCTAGTATAGTGGGACGCTTCTGAGAAAATTAAAAGATACAGTATATCAGAGATCTGCAGCCTTCCGCCCTCGAAGCTTGAGCCGTGCTACAGTATAATGTTCCTTCATGTGTGTGCATCAGTCTGTGTTGTGCCTGCCTTATATAAAAGAGCACAAACTGCACCAGGAATTATCCGCTGCACCGGCCATCGCTAGTTGGACCTCCAGGGCTACAGAGAGCTGCTTAACTGTGTAAAATTTGAAAATAGAGAGAGTCTTCACAGAGTGTGAACATGTTGAACTGAATATGAAAAAAAGTAACAGCAAACGAACTGCACTGCCGGTTCTAATTATTGATTTAAAGTCATTTCAATACGCTGTGCTCAATGTTTAGCCATGCTAGCAGTGTGATTCTTAGGATGGTGATGTCATCCAGTCAGTCTGCCACTTTTGTAAAGATTGAGATAGCTTCACAACAATTGGATGGATTTCCATGACATTTAGCACATACACCCATGTTGCCTGCGAGATGAATTATAATAATCTTGGTGGTCTCTCTAAAGTTTTTGTATTTGTCCAGTACTTTGCATGGCCACACACCTGCAACCTTAATGGCATTCCCATTATGTTTAGTGCTGTTTGCTTGTTTTTTTTTTTTTGTTTGTTTAGTGCTAATTAGCAAATATTAGCATGCTAAGATGGTGAACATGGCAAACAGTATACCTGCAACACATCTGCATGTTAACATAATAATATTGATGTTATGTATGTTAATGTTAGGATGCTGATGTTTGCATTCAACTCAACACCCTGCTGTGACTAAGTACAGCCTCCCAGAGCTGCTAGCATGGCTGTAAACTCTTACGGGGCTTTTCCACCACTGATGCCAGGTCAACTTTCCTCGCATCGACCCCACTTGACTCGCTTTTGGCCTGCCATCCTCCGTTCTCCATTGCAGATCGTACTCCCTTAATGTAGCGGGTCGCTATAGCAACGGCGCATGAAACTGACGCAAAGTAATGTTCAACGCTACACACACCCACAACCGGCACACACCAGCTGTCTCTTGATTTAAGTTAAAATGTTTCAACATTACTCAGAATGTAAAGACAGAATAGCGGTACGAAAATCTTAAAGCTGCCGTTGTTGCTGGAGTCGTCTGCAGCGTTGGCTGCGGTGGTCTGTGTGACTGTGTGCGACCAGAGTGTTCTTTGAACGTGACTGGCCGGCTGGCTCACTAACTTCCCCCGCTGGCACTCGTGAAGACATTTTCGATCAATTTTCAGAAAAACTGCCAATAATCGAAATCTACACAGTTGATTGCCCGCCTCAAAAGTTCTCAGAAGTGGATTTAGTAATAAAACAGCTTACGAAAATTGTAAAATATAAAACATCTGGAGTGCGCAATAATGATGCAGTGAATAGTGACAATTCTTTCTGACCAATCAGTAGTCTGCAGGGTTTCTCCGTCACCTTTTGGTATCGCGTCAGCTTAACTCAGCTAGCTTGGGTCCTCAATGGAGGTGATACCAAAAAAGTACCAGGTTACAGGTACAGGTACAACTCTTCCAAAATGGAAAACCAAAGAAGGCGAGTAGAGTTGAGCTGGTACCATGCACTGGAAAAGGGCCATTAGTCTTGTTTGAGTGTCTTCATATTTACAAGTAAGAATTATGGCCAGTGATCTATCATTTGATAATAAGACTTTCAAAATATATGAATGAATGATGTTTTAATGACGTTTTCTCTTTCACATTTGTTTTTTACAGCTGCACTCAAAATGTACCAAACTGTGATTTTGTGTACCTTTGCATCCTAATATACAGTATCATTTCTTTTTGCTGGAGGGGTTGTGTATTGCTGAGCTGCCATAGACAGACGGAGGGAGAGCTGCTGACAGCTGTATGCCTGACTGTAAGACTCAGTGTCTCCATTAGAGAGAGAGACAGACACACACAGAGGAAGAGAGAGAGAGAGAGGAGAGAGAAAGAGTATCAGAGGATCAGATTTCTGTCTGTCTCCCTCTCCATCAGTGAGGCGTTTTCTGACCCACTATGGCCTGTTACATCTGTCCTAGTTGCCTCCCTATCTTCCTATCTATGTTCAATGTCTCTCTCTCTCTCTCTCTCCTTCATTTTCTCTCTCTTCTACCCAGTAGGCGACTTTCCTCTATCCCTCTCATTTGGCCCACTTCCCAATCACACTTCCCTACAGCACATGAGTGTGTTGGTGTGTGTGTGCATGTGTGTGTATGTAAGAAGGATCATTTCTGAGTAAGATGTTTGCCAAAATAAAGGTTTAATCTCCTTTAAAAAGAATTATAACCTATACACACACACACACAAACACACACACACATACACCAAGTTAATCTGCTTCTTATCTTCACCAAATCCATCTATTTTTAGAGGAATAAATCCACTATTCATTGGGGCAATTTCAGCAGGGGTGGACAAAAAACATGAACATCTTATAGGATGTTGTGATTCTTCACAAAAGTTGTGGTTATGTAGCTCTGTTGGATTGGATTCAAATAAATTGTAATACTGTATGTTCCCATTATCTCGCCCACCCGTGTTACTTGGCTGGAAATTTAAAGAGATAAAGCAGATCTGTTTGTCTGACGTGAGGTGGGCTTGGATGACAACTGTGTGCATATGTGCATCTGCGTGTATTTAACAGCTTACAATGGTTTAACTCTCATCCTCTTTTTACCAGGTTTTAATTTGCCATCACTCTGCTCGGTGGTTAAAAGCTATACATATTATATAAATAACAGACAATAAAAGCAACATTTTTTGCTTTTAAGTTATAATACAATCCTTAATGTACGCACAACAGAACCAACTTACACCAGTTAATCTCAACAAAATGTCCAAACACAGATATTGAATCCACAAAGGGGAAAAAACCCTCCAACTCTAATCTCTGTTTTTCTTCATCTTATACTGTATCCCTCTGACACCAAAATCTCATGTTACTTCTTGTCTTTTTACCCTCCATCACATTGGGCCAATCCACAGAAAGACTACATCTAGAGCCGGTTCTTGAAAAACGCAAATAGTGTAAATATTTGATGATCAATATTTATAATTCATATCCCTATGTGATGAATTATGCATTGTCTGGTGGGATTTGATGAATATTTGTCTTTGTTACGGATAGCTCTCTTTCCCATTTCCAGCCACTGACTGATGTCCTGTATGTGGAGGGAAATGTTAAAGAAACATCAGATACAGACAGAATATGTGAGTTTAAGAACTCAGAAATCAATTCAAAGTAATAGGGTTACTTATGAGTCCCTAGAGCAGCAATTTGTATACATACACTACTACATACACATTAAGTAGTATATATAAGTAAAACCTTTCAAATTAGTAAGTTTCAGTTTTATTTACAAAACTAGCTATTTTATTGGTGACTAGCTAAATATACTAAATATTGTAATCTACGCTCTCTCTCACCTTTTCCCAGCCAATATACGAGTTGTAGTCATCATCATTAGTTAAAGATTGTGACTGTTAGCTATCAAGCTTGCTAGCTAGCACAATTTGCTACAGTGAAGCAGCTGAGCTCTCGATAAGTGAACTTTGGTCAGCTAGCCAGGCAAAGGTTGGCTTAAACCAATCACTCCAAGTACTGGTAAAATCGTTTGAATCCAGCCCTACAAGTAGAAAGCAGTACACAACATTACAGATGAGATGAAATCATTTATCAGTCGTTCCGCGATGCTAAACTCTGATAAAACCATGTTCAACACACTGAGTGCCAAATAGCTAGGTAGTGAATCCCTAACGTGTGTTTTTAGCAGCCCATACTGAATATGCACAGCTGTCATTGTTAATTGGCCCAGAGCTGTGGAAAATATACAAATAACACAATTAATAATAATAATAATAATAATAATAATAATAATAATAATAATAATAATAATAATAATAATAAGCTATTTTTAATAAAATTATTTCACATTTTTTTCTTTAAGCCTTCTGGAGTTATCTATAATCATGGCAGCACTGCACATAAGCCCTCTAAAAACTTTGAGAAAACCCAGGGATGTTTTCTCTCTAGTGAAAGATCAGGAAATCAAACAAACTGAAGCCTAATGTTGTTGTCCTTTTACTAAAGAAGCCAATAATACTGAGAACAAAGCAAAAGAAAAAAATGTCATTTTTTTTTGTTCTACGATGATAACTTCAGTTTCAGTCTGTTATTTACTATAGGTCACGACAAAAGAAAAGGCCTCTTCAGCTTTTATGTTTCATGATGCTTTATGCTTTTCTCTCAGAGAAAGCAGCATTCAGTGGGACTTGTTAATTAACAGTTGAATTAAATTCAATGGCAGCAAGTGACAAAACCCTGAGTAACGGAGGCTCACATAGAGCTGTGAAGACACAGTTGAGAAGTCAGCTCAGTCAGGCAGCTGTACACTGGTGGGGACTGAATGAGCTGAACAGCTGAGAATACGAGCGTACGAGTCTGCTAATGGTTAGGGGTTATTACCAGGTCAGGACCAGTCAGGAGAAGGTCAGGGAGGAGACCACATTTTTGTTACGCAAATTATCATTTTTTTGTTTGTTAGTTTGCTTGCGTGTGCTGGAATGATATGCATGTGTCTCTTCCTGGTTGGTATACATTACTGTATACTGTATATCTGCGAATATTG
The DNA here is from genome assembly GCA_024633595.2 of Lepomis macrochirus. Taxonomy (NCBI): domain Eukaryota; kingdom Metazoa; phylum Chordata; class Actinopteri; order Centrarchiformes; family Centrarchidae; genus Lepomis; species Lepomis macrochirus. The sequence goes on from JALXJV020000016.1 coordinate 10,551,795, forward strand.
CCTGTGTTATTCCTGTGTGTGTGTGTGTGTGTGTGTGTGTGTGTGTGTGTGCGCTCTCACAACAGACTACTGGCCCACCCACCTAATGTACCACCTGATCCAGCCCACCCCTCTGCCCCTAAAGTCATTACACTCTGCTACCCAATGCCTCCATTTCTTCCAGTCAGCTCTCTGGGATCTCAGACACCTAGTGTGCACACACACACACACACACACACACACACACACACACACACACACACGTTAGGTGTTTCTTTGGATAGCCTTAATTAGCTTAAGTAGTACCAGTGGCCTATTATTACAATAATATTAGTAATAATTGGCTCATTTATTTATCATTTCTGTAAATATGTGTGCATTAAAACACAGCAGAATGTGTTTTAATGCACAATTACATGGGCCTAAATCACAAAATTGTGCATAGATTACACACAATAAAGTGTGGGTAACTAATTCACTAAAGGTGGGGTCAATCCTTCAATCCAATCAGGGTTTCTTTTTACAATCTCATCGTCTGAATTTTCCACACAAAGAGAGAAAAAGAAGTTTAGATGCTGTGCCCTTC